>VXBZ01010785.1:219017-245058 GCA_013399135.1 Heliornis fulica
GTGGTGAGAGGACACCCGCTCTCCTTGCGCTCCCCGTGGGTCCCCAGGTCGGCTTCGGGGGCGGCGAAGTGCTTTTGGCTTCGTCCCTTCCTCGGAGCGGTTCCTGAACCCGTGTGCGGAAACATGCTGCGGGGTGACTGTCCCGGCTGTCATCGGGGAGCGGGGCCGCTCCCTTCACACTCGCTGCGCCGCCTTTGTCCCAGAGGGCGGCTGGTGTTTTGCCACCCATCCCCAGGCGCTCACAGAAAGCCAGGCTGCCCAGAGAGGCTGTGGGGTCTCCTTCTCTGGAGACATCCAAGACCAACCTGGACGCGTTCCTGTGTGGTTTAATTGAGGTGACCCTGCTCGGGCAGGGAGTTGGACTAGATGATTTTTTGAGGTCCCTTCCAACCCCTGACATTCTGTGGCTCTGTGATATAGTTTGCCCTGTTCTCCTAACATTCTCGTTAGACCCGGTGCCTAGTGTAAATCTCTATCGATTGCTCTTCAGTAATTCTGCGTGGGTTTTTCCCTAGAGGCTTTTATCGCCTCCCTCCCGGTCCCGTCGTGACCAAGCTCCAGCAGTCCCTGCCTTGTACTCCCAGTTTGATGAGCTTGACCTGAATTGCAGCAGACACGCTGTAAAGGATGAACACATCTGACCCAAGAGGAAATACGGTGCTATGAGCTGGACTTCAGCTCATTGACTTCCTGTTAACACATAGCTGGTTCCCTCCTAGGGAGGAGGAGAGCTGTCCTCCCCCACCCGCAGCCCAGCTTTATGGCTCCCGACCAGTTTGTGCTGGGAGTATGTGGTGACTCAGGGCTTCTCTCTCTGCTCTCTTGAAACTGCCTGGGCTTGGTCACCAGTGTGGGGAAGAGGCAAAGGGTGCTTCTGGGGGGGGTCTGTGGTGTTTAATACATTAAGAGGTGGTTACATAGGTGAAACCACAGGAGAGTTCTTTGGATATTTAGGCAATTTTTTCCTTTTTCCAGGAACAGTTACTGGACACCACAGAGAGTAGGTGGCCTTTGTCAAGGTCAGTTGGAGTTACTATCAACGTCTATCCTGGGGCAGAAAAGTGCCTTAGGAGGCTTATCTGTTTTTGTATTTATATTTAAAATGTGATGTATCAGCAGCGTGAGTGTGCAAGCATGCTGGTCCATAGTGCCAGGGCTGTACAGGGTATGGCAGGTGTGGGCAAGCAGTGCACTGTTTGGATTCATAGTGTTGTGTCTACCCTGGAGGAGATCCTGTGTCTCGCTTCCAGACCCAGCCCTGGCAGGTATATTTATGCTGTTTACACAGAGGCAGAGCCCAGGTGTTCTTTTCGTTTGTACATGTGAAGATGTGATCCTACATGTCACTGGGAGTTACAGAAGTGAAAGTATGTGCTCAGAGGCACGGTGATTTAATTCCCTTCCCCCTTCTTTGGGGTAAAGCCCTCTCTTTATATTTTTTTCCTGACTCTCTAGAGGTTGCAGGCATATGAGAGAATTCCTTATTTGATGGGGAACAAAGGGGAAGGAAAGGATAAGAAGAATGTAGAGAGAAAGCATAAGACTGATGATGCAAGTGACCTTGGTGGCCCATAGAAGTCTTGTCTCTGGAGACAGGTCTAGGAGCAGCCTAGCAAAAATTATGACAACAAAGTACTATTTATTCCCTCAGCCTACTGCAGTTATTTTTGCATTACTCTGTGAAGCAGAGAAAGTCAGACTACAGAAAAGAAGTGGTCTTTTTGACAATCCTCCCTTATGTTTTCTGGCACAAAAAACGTCCTCATGAAGTGTGTTCGAGCTAAGTGTGTCTTCACCACTGTGGCACTGGTGGAACTTCAGGGATGTGATAGTAGCAGAATTGTGTCCCCTTGGAAGAAACCTGTGCTAAGTCCTTTTCCCTTGAATTTTCTTACTCAGTTGTCATTCTGCAGAGTCCAGAAGCATCTTAGCCCTCTGGCCACTGCCTTTCTAGGGAATGTCATCATTGGAATGGTATTAATTGCTGAGGCCCAAGGGACCTTGTCATTTGTCTCAAGCTCTTTGCTGTGCATGTCACAAACTCTCAGACAAAGTTATTACTTCTGGGTAGGGTGCTGTGCAGTTTTTAAATGTTTAAAGAGAAGCCAGGGAACTGGAAGTTCGAGAAGATGCAGGTTGGGTGGATGACCTGCAGAGGTGATGGAGGGGGTGTGTGTGCAGGTGCTTGGCAGTTTGTGCCAGCTGTCAGCCTCCATTGTAAGTCAGGATCATTGCTCCTGGTGCTCTTCATATCTCACCACCTTTCCTAAGAGGTTTTTTTTTTTCAGAGGATGAGACCCAGGCAGGGTGAGGCATATCCTTTTCACTGCCTTAATTCCCCTCCTGGATTGATGTTTACTCCACACCCTTCTGCTCTGCATGGATTTGTTCCTCAGAGTTTTCTGGTATTGAGTTGGGAGCAAATTGTCCTCATGGTCAGACACAAGTTGCTCTGGGGCATGCATGAATCAGGGCCCTTTTCATCATCTCTGCAGATACTGAACTGTCATCAGGAGCACCAACAGCTTCAGATTCTCCTTTTTAAGGCACTTCAGTGATGTTATTTGGGAACAAACAGAAGTAGGATATCCTAAACTCCCCATGTTTATGAAAGGTGTAAATGTTTTTTAATACAAAGTTGCTATGTCGTTGGTAGCTGTACCTTGACTTCTGAAAAGAAGCTTCTTGCATCAGTAGTTTCCTTCTGTTTCAAGGCTGGTATCCCAGTGCTGGTCAGCTTATCAAGGTGTGTGAGTCTCACCATGTGATGTAAAGCATACTTGTTTTGTTTGATTAATAAGGCTTTTTCAGCAAGAGGCTGTTTGAGATAAGAGTTTTACTGTATGGTGTTTGGCTATCTTCAAAGCTTCCAGTCTGAACCTGGCACGGAGATGCTGCAGGTAAGATTTGGTTATCTTCTGCCTCCTGTGCTGTCCAAATTGGAAATGCAGGATTTGTTATTATGGCAGAGGACAGAGTGTTGTGCTGACACTGTACTCTGTGACTCTCCTTTTTTTTTTTTTTTCCTGGAAGCTCATATACTGCTGTTGTAAGAGGCAAGGAGGCATTTGTTGTGGTTCACCAGAGAACATTCAGTTCAAAAATAGTATTGCAGGAAAAGACAGAGGTTCACTTTCTGAAGTGGTGATGGATGCAGGCAGCCTTCCAAAACTCCAATGAAAATGCCTCCAGCTCCTATTTCAGGATGAGAAAAACAAGCACAAATTGATTGGTGAAATCTAATCCGTGGCTTTTGTTTGTTTGTTTTTCATATCCTAATAAGTGAAAGACAATTCAGATTTGCTTTGATTTTTGGATGGAGTGCTCAGGTTCCTTTGCTGTGAATGCTGATTGGGTTTTGGAAAAAATATGGGGTTTCAGTCGTTTGGGGGGGCTACCTCTAGGTTCTCATGGTTTGAGAAGGTGCAGAATGGTGGAAGCAAGTTTTTTTCTGCTTTTCTGTCTGTGAATCAGCATAAAGTGTTAAAAGGAAGGAGACCTGGTTGCTGATAGTCCTTCCTGCTCTGCACAGCAGCTCTGGATGATGCCAGCCCTCAACAGCAGAGTCATTCCCTGAAAGAAGAGACTGTGACTGCGGCAGTTACAAGGCATTTGGCAAGTTGGGCAACTCCAACAGCCAGAATGGGCTGTTGTCTCAAGAACTGAAGGCCAGAGTTTCTTTATCAAGTTCTGTGTGAGGTGGTTGGTTTGGTTCCAAAGGTCAGTGGACAGTTGCATTCCCTTCAGCGATGGGGCAGCAAAGTGTGGCTGGGGGAGGCTCTAGCGCTGCGTCCTGTCGCGCTCGAGTGGCTTTGCTCCGAAGGATCGGGCAAGCAGGACTTGTCAGGAAGAAAGCTGGTAGCCTATATGCAGAAAAAAGGATGTTAAATAACACTAATTCACTTTGTGGCAAATATTGATAAAGTAGGTTTAAACAGGAGAATGTGGTGATTAAAACTGGGAAGGATGGTGCTGCAGGTATGTGCTGGGTGAGTTGTGGCTCCCTTTGAGCAGTACTCTAAAGCATTTTGGACACATTTCCTTAGCTCATCCTTACTGTGATGTGTCAGTGACTTGAGTTGACTCTGAGGATGGGGAGGAGTGGATTCCCGACTGTGGGAAGGGGTGGGTAAAAGTCGTGTTAAATTTCAGGCTTAGTGTTTTCATCTGCTATTTGATCCAAACCCTTGCAGCAGCCTCCAGTCACATGGAGAGAGCCTGGGAAGCTTTTTTAAGGTACTGTGTTACACTTCAAGCTGTGTTTGTGTTTTCACAACTTAGCTGAAGGGTGGCTCCGTGAAGATTTTGATTTGGCCTTGAATGTGAGATTTCTTAAGCTACTAGAAAAATGCTGCCTGCGTGCTAGTGCACTTGCTTCTGCTGCCTGTTGGGTTCAGCCTTTGGCTCTTTCAATATCCAGAGGACACTGAGCATCGCCCTTCTGAGGAGGCTTTTGGAGGTGGGAAACCAGATTTGTCCTGTACAACCCCCCCCTGGATTTAGAGGAATTCTTACCCTACAAGCTGCATGATTTTAGAGTGATCACAGCGTAGAAAAGCCGTTGTGTTTTAACAGTGGAGAGTTACTTTGTCCCGCTGACTCTGCAAGGGGAGCTTGAAAGGAGCCGCTGCATTTTGAACATAGCTCTTGTCTGAGAGCTGCTTCGTACCCTGGAGTCATGCCCGTGTGGCTGAGTTTTCCCAGGGCACTGCGTGAATGCTCGGCTCTGTTGTAATGAATTCCGAGTGGGCAGCAGCATAAGCCTGCTCTCATTTTTCCCTGGAAGACGCTGCTGCATTGTCTTGTCTGTATCCTGAAAGCCTCAGTGTTGTTTGTCAAAGGCTGGATTCTGCGAGTGCCACGTATGCAAAGCAGCCCGTGAATAGGAAGGGCTGGTTCTCAGCTCCCTGCATAATGCCCAGGGCCGGGACAACCGGCTGAGGCAAAGCAGTTTTTGTTAGGCTCTTGGTATTCCGTGGACATCCACTCTCCCACATGTAGGGTGTTTGAAACTGTCTAGTTATGTTCTGATAACGCCTAGGAGTTGCTTTCTGCCAGGCATATGTGCATGTGCTGAGATAGGTCTGTGTTTCTATGCCATGAATAGAGGGAAGGGGCAAAGTCTTACGTATGTCTTACAATTTGCATACAGCCCCCTGTGTGCTGGGGGCAGATTTGGAAGCTCTGTGCATCTCCCAACTCTCAAGCTGGTGTTCTGGCCATGAAGCATCTTGTTTGCTGAGCATGTATATGTGCCCTTGCCTCTTGTCTCCCATGCACATGAGGGGAGGTGAGTGATGTAACTGTGTACTGAAGCTGGGAGGTGGATGTTGGAGCTGAGCAGCACATGCTGCCATTAGCATCTAACATAGGTGTTTACACAGTGAGCAGATCAAAAATCCACACTGGTAGGGGGTGGCATCATGGTAGACATGAGGTAACTGTGAACCAACGTTTAGCTAAGATGAGCAAGGGATGGCAGACTTGGTAAAGGTGGGCTTGCTCCTCCTGGCTGGGTTTGGGGAGGACAAGTTGCTGCCTGAAGTGCCAGGGTCTGAATCTCCTCCCTCCGGCATCTAAAAGTAAGGGGTCTTTTTACCAGGTGGTGGTGGTGGATCCTCCTGTATCTGCAGTTGGTGACTCTGTAAGTACTTGTGGGTCCTTTTGCAGGCTGCTGTGTGTGGAGGGACTTCTGGGGTGTTTATTTCCAAGGGTGTGCCATGTGAGCACACGGGAAGGAATCTCGTGTCCGGACCTGCCTTATCTTGGCTGCTTCTAGGAAATGATGTAGGATGCTTCCTATTACAAACTTTTTAAAACACATCCTGAATTTTGCTGATGGCTGGCTTCCAGGATGTTTACCTTTTGAGATCAGCTCCTCCTGAGCTGTGGGAGCTGACCCTTCTTTGTTCTACGCCTCGTTTATTTTGGGAAGAATGTGCTTCTTGCTGATCTAAGCCTCTCGGAGTGCCTGAAGCCAAGCGCCTTGGAGGAAAGGTCAGAAGGCTTCTACTGAGAAGGGGGTTCGGTGAGGTCGGACCTGGTGCTCCGGACAGCACACAGCAGCAGCTGAGCTTGTCACCTCTTCCTGGCACTCCGAGTTGCGGTTCAGGAGCTGCCTGACACGTCAGGGCCACAGCACACGTCTGTTTGGAATGCAGCCGGCTGCAAAACAGCGACAGTTTGGGAGGTGATTCGTGGGCTCCACCTCCACCCTCAGGTCTTTTGCATAGGACTTGGGATTTGTCCCTGTCTTGTGACCAAGCTGCCTTGGTATCAGGTGCAGTAACTGAAAACAAGTATGTCCAAAGAAATCTTTATCTGAGGAGGTGCCACGGGACTGAAAATAGGTGTGCTGGGGGAATCATGGTGGTTCCTGGTGTATGTCCTACTGTCTCATACAGGGCAGTGTAGAAAAGGAAACCCCATCAGTTTGCTTGTGCACTATGGAGATGTGACTCGACACACATGCATCTGCAATAAAGCTGTGAAGTGAAATAAACAGTGTGAGGCTTGGGGTGTTTTTGAGGTGCTTGGCACCCTCTGGATACATCTGGTCTTGTGCCCTTCAATTGTGGCAGCTGCAGTCTCAGATGAGGAACAAATGTGCCAGTTCTGCCTGGCTGTATTTGGGAGATAAGTGCTGGTCTCTGAAATGAGCCTGTCTGCGCTCTGGTGAGAGCATGGAATTGTTTTGTCCCACTTTGTGCTGTGTAAAATGTGGGTCACTGAGATGCAGGACGTATTAGCGGACACTTTCAGGCCTGAAGGGACAGTGTTGGCAGTTGATGCCTGGTAGAGTGTGAAAGTCAGGACTAGGTCAGCTATCACTGATTGATGAGCTTGATGCAAGGTCGTGTAAAGCCTCTGCTTTCAACAGAGAAGAGGTTGGTATCTGCTTGTTCTTTTCTGGGAGTTAATAACAGAATTTGAGTCTTGGCTGTTGGGGAGGGGGGAAAAACAATAGTAGAATGCTTGCTCCTAAAAGTGTAGGATTGCTTGGAGAGAGCTCTGGAGTGGGTGCACTGTGTGGTGTGTCTTCTGACTGTGGTTGGGATCTGGCTGGTCTTGGTCCTGCTGTGCATGGCCTTTGCTTCGTTTTCCTTAGCTTCTGATTCCTGGGGTGTGTTGAGGCCTCACTGTCTGGTGCCCCTCTGGACTGTGTAATCCTCTGTTACCAAACAGCAGTATAAAAGTTCCATGTTGAGTTGTGTTTCTTATGCTGGCTAGTGGTGGAGCAGCACTGCAGGTGGCCTCCAGTGCTTGAAGCAGCTGGAGAAAGAAGGTCCTTGTCCAGAGAGTGCAGTCCCCTGCCTTGGCTTGGGGAGCTGGTTGTCTGAACGCCTCCAGGCTGGAAGCCTCTTCTATGACACGACCATGTAATTTTATGAGAGAGGCTGTGTCAGTTTGAGAGGACAGAGGGAGCAAAGCTGTGTGGGTAACTTACATTACCTGTGTGTTTTACACAAAAGCAGGAATTGGCTAGGATGCAACATAGGAACAGTAAATTGAATTTTAATCTCTTTAGCACAGCACTTCAGTGTTTGACCTCAGAGCCTGTGTCCTCTTTCATTAGGTCTTTGCAGCTCTTACAGGAGTTGGAGTGTGCATAGCTGTGTTGGTGACAGGAGGCAACATCTCTTCAAGATCATTTTAAGAATGAAAATAGAAGCTGTGGTAACTAACTGTGGATTTTAATATCCTTACCAACTGTGGTCCTAAGTGAGCTTCTAATATTACTTGCTGTTTCAGAGGCAGGTACAAAACACAGTGAAAGTTTCTGGTCTTATTTTGGGCTGCTGCATGGACATTTCCAGAAGCTGGGTAAAATTATGTTGCTTGTTGTGGCAGGTCTTTGTGCTGAATGATGCTTGTTAGAGATAGTTAACATCCCACTTGCCAATGCCAAATCTGGATGCTGATGTCAGAAAGGCCATGGCAATGAAGCCCAGTACTTAGCAGCAGTTTTAGGGGCAGGCTGGTGCCTATTTATCCTGAGTGAATAATTTTGTTTGTATCTTGCAGGTCACATTGAACATGGACAGTGAAGAAATCCCGACTTTTTCGAGTCCAAAGGAGGAAACTGCATATTGGAAAGAGCTTTCCTTGAAGTACAAACAAAGGTACTGTCATAGATTTGCAGGCTGGATTTGATTCTTTAACACTAGAACACTGTTAATCTATTTCTCTGCAAGTCTGCAGCAAGGTAGGTATTAGATATTTTAGAAAGATTCTTTGCATTTCCAGCTTTAAATCCAGCTTTAAAATTTCCATCCTTGTGGGAGTTGAGAGCTTCTTGCACAGTGTTACCATGCTGTTAACTCCAGGCTATGTTTCAAGCATGTTGGAGCAAGAGCAGAGCTGTTTTTGCAATCATGTGCATCTTTGTGTGATTGAAGTGCTGCCTTAAGTAGTATCTTGATGTTTTATCATAAGAAGGTGCCTTTGGGCTTGCGTTGTGTCATTACCATTCCCTTGAGCTTCTTGTAGTTGAATCACTGGTATAAAAAGTGGATGATTTGGTGTCTGCTGCCATTTATTGACGTGTACCTCACAGTCCAGCCCATACCCATGGTTTACAATTCTAAAGGGCACAGGGCTTTTTTGGACAGGTTGGTGTCTTGAGTGGTGCTGTGCTGCTTGCAGGGCTTAGTCTGTGGTTTGTTTTTTGTTTTTGGAGTGGGATATATTGGAGGCTCCCAGTTTATTTTCTTTGGAAAGCTTTCTTTGCATTCAGTTTTACTCATGTGCAGTGAGGTGAAGCTAGTTAGACTTCTCTCAGGTCCAAAGAGCCCAAGGTGCAGGTCACTTTTCTGCTTGGTTTTACATTGGTTTGTTGTTTGGTTTTGGTTTTGGGGTTGTTTTTTTTTGGGGGGGGGGAGAGTGGAGAGAGGCCTGTCCATGTGGAGACCCCTAAACTGTTCCTGGGTGTCAGGAAATTTTGTCTTAGACACCCATGGATGTGTTGTGTCCTAAAGCCTTGTTAATTTTCTGTGCTACTTGCTAAGAGCTGAGCAAAAGAAAAGCTCAGCTCTTAGCAAGTAGCACAGAAAATTAACTCTTAGCTCTTTCTCTCAGAAAATTAGCTCTTGGCTCTTACCAACTCTTGCTAAGAGCTGGTAAAGATGCAAATTTAATAAGTAAAGTATGTGGAGTGGCCACTTCTAGTATTTAACAGCTTGCAGTGGTGTAAGATTGGTATGTGCTGGCTTCGTGCCAGAGTGCCCAGTAACCCTAAGGTTTAAACCATCATGCTTTTCAGGAATCTGGAATTTCCAGGTAGTGCAGAGATCCAGAAGCTGCTGTTCTCTCTTAACAGTTTTTGACTGAAATCAGGTGAAGTGTTTGCTTAACTCATTGTCTTGATCAAGTCTGCTAGCAGGAAAGTTAATGAAGTACAGAGTGGTTTTCAGACTCACGTGAATCCTGTCAGTAGCCTTGATGCAAGCATGTATTCACACATTCAATGTAGCTGTTTGTTTTAGTATAAGGTAATCAATTTTCTTTTATAGCTAAGCTTAATATAATTTCTGTTTCTCCATTTTTTCTTTTTTTTTTTCCCTTAGAGGTATATGGTTGACTCTAAAGTACTTTAAAACTGTTTTTTCATCTTTTTTTTTTGGAAGAGCTGTGGATTTTGCTTTAACTTGGAAGGTGGTGGATTTTCAATTGATGAAATCCTCTTGTTACAGCTTCCAGGAAGCTCGTGAAGAGCTGGCTGAATTTCAGGAGGGAAGCAGAGAGTTAGAAGCTGAGTTGGAGGCACAGCTGGTGCAAGCTGAGCAGAGGAATAGAGATTTGCAAGCAGATAACCAAAGACTGAAGTATGAAGTGGAAACATTAAAGGTAGGTCTTCTCTGTAATAGCATTATGCCTTCTTACAGATGTCTTGGATCCCATTTTAAATTGTCTGGTCTGTTCTTGGTCACTGAATATCCAAACAGAGTTGTCTGTTTAAGATCCAGACCTCATCATGGCATGTATTCCAAATAAGGTCAGCAACTTACCAGGGAAATTTCAGATGGAATTTTTCCTGTTCACATCATGAAACACTTGTCATGGTGTTTGTTCTTGTTTGTTTGAATTCTTTAGGCTTTGCCAAGTAGTAGCTTTATTAGTTACAGGGGCAACATCAGCATAGCAACAGGGTGGACAGCACAAGCATGTTTTGCCAGATCACTGTGTTGTCATCTTTCTTTGCAAACTACTTTTTTTTTTTTTTTCCTTGGAAGGTCTTCCTGGTTGTATGAGACCTTAAATAAAGCTGAAGATGGGTGATTTAGGTCCATCTTTTAGAGCTAATCTGCTAATTAATTCTTAACAGTACTATCTGTGGAGACAGGAATTGCATGTGGATCTGCATGGGCAGGAGGTAATTTAATTGCTGCCTATGTTCACAAGTAATTGTCTCCTTTTGAAATCCTGGAAGAGCACCAGATTTGGTAGGCTTGGGTTATTTTAGTGAGGACAAAGGTTGGAAATGTATCCAGTAGAAATAAAGTTTATGGGGTTAGTTGCTTGTGTATCCAGGCCCAGCTACATCTGTAAGGTCAGTGTGTGTATCAGAAACCCAGTAGTTTTTCTGCCTTTCCCCTCAGAGCTGGTCTTACCCTGTTTGGGAGTCTTTCAAAGATGAGACTGTGGACCTGGAAGTTTTGTAACAGGTTTCAGTGGCTCTCATTTTTGCTAATGGAGATGTCAGACAGGTCCTGGCAACAGTGTGGCTATTGTCAAGGGAGAGGCACTGAAGGGGAGGCTGTGTGGTTATGTTTCTCTGGGGCTGCTTAGATGTTGAGGTTTCGGAGCAGCTGTCAGAGCAGGATGCTGGGAACAGATGCAAGGATTTGTCTCTGAGCAGCCAGCTGTGTCATGGTGAAATGTCTGGGTACAATGCAGCATTTATGACTTTATACTGTGTCCAGCTCTGATGTTCAGAGTGCAATCCTTCAGCCTCTCCAGTTCTTGCCCTGTATCACCAGCAATCCCAAGTCAGCAGGCTGCAGCGAGTCCCATTTCACGACTGGTGCCTTAGAGAATGTTTGCAACTGATACTTATCTCACTGCCTCTTTCTTTCAGGAGAAACTGGAGCACCAGTATGCACAAAGTTACAAGCAAGTGTCCTTGTTAGAGGATGACCTGAGCCAGACAAGGGCCATTAAGGATCAGCTGCATAAGTATGTGAGGGAGCTGGAGCAGGCCAATGATGACTTGGAACGTGCAAAGAGGTGAAGGCAGTAAACGTCTTTTTAAATTTCTCAGTAGATCTTTTCTTTGTTATTTGGATTGATCATTTTGTCATTCCTTAAAAGGTAAAATAATACAGGCCCAGACCCAAATGAAGTCCAGGACACTTGACTGTGCAGTGTAGTTTACCCACAGCGTTCTCCATCAGCTGGTAACGTGACATTCCAGCCAGGAAAGGGAGGGAGACCCAAGTGCTCCGTGTCCTGTGAGGAACAAGCACTGCAAGCAGGCCCAGGGCATGCCAGGCCAGTGCACTGCTTTTGGTACTACAAGCTAGGTAACTTGTATTTGTGAACCTTGTAGCTCAAAGCCACTTTGAAGTAAGAAGCTGATGCTTTACATAGTTCCTTTTAAATAAAACAGGCCAAAGGAGTCTCCTCTTCCTTGCATAACAGCTTAATGACCGTAGGGAACAAATGTGTCCTTTATTAGTGCACCAAATGAAGAGGCTGCTGTTAGAAACGCCCAGTTTTGGAGTAGGTCAGGCTTCTGTTTTGCTGAATGGGAATTTTGCCATTGATTCAACGGGACCAGGAATGAGCCTCTGGCTATCTGGCAAAAAGATCTGAGAGCTGAGGCCCTGTTTCCACAAGGCACTTAACCTCATGACTAACTTTTGACACACATGAATTATCCCAATGAAATCATGGAATGAGTTGGGTCTTAGGTAATATCCCAGTGTCCTGATTTCTGCATTCACTGGGCTGTTGCCTGTCCAGAGCCCTGGAGAGTATGTACCACCCCAGGTAATGCATGGATTCAGGCCTTGGGAGAAATGGAGATGGGTGTGCTGGACTGGCTTTTCCCCAGCTCTTTAGTACATCTCAGAGCCAGATGCTATCATGTTCTTTTCATCTTGTTCCCATGTTTCTTTGGTGTTTATTAGCCCTTTCTAAGAAGCATGCCCATAGCTTTCAAATGCCTGACTTGAATGTAGACCATTCTAACATTTTTCTTCTATTATGTTTTTGAATACACTCATATGTTGACTGAGCAGAAGAACCTAATATTCTGTATTTTGTTTCTAGGGCAACAATAGTTTCATTGGAAGACTTTGAACAAAGGCTGAACCAAGCCATTGAGAGAAATGCATTTTTAGAAAGTGAATTGGATGACAAGGAATCGTTGCTAGTTTCTGTACAGAGATTAAAGGATGAAGCGAGAGGTATGGCTGGCTTGATTAGCTCTCTCTTCTGGTGCATTGTTGGCTTGCCAAGAGGGATGTGTAGCAACCAAAGCTCATGTTTATAGAAAGGTCTCACATAATGAGACTTGAATAAGATGTGTCATGTAAGAGAATATACTAACAGTATATTCTCTAATCTTTGTATGTCCAGTGTAGCCAAGAAGAAAAATTTCCTCATGTAGGGCATCAATAGTGTTGGATTCTTTCAGCATTTTTGACACAGTTTAGTACAAAAATACTATGTTGCAGAGATGTAAGAGAGTGGAGGAAGTGTGTTTCCCAGAGTTCTCACTAGCTGTGGTTTTGTGTCTTGCACAGGTAGGGACAGAATGGGAAATGCCAGGAAAATACTTGACAAATGGTTAAATAACATCCTTTAAAAAACCCTGTGTTCATTCTTAAACCTTTTGGAAATTGCCTGGTTTATTTCAGGTATCCCAGTAAAGACTGTGGCTAGACCTGTGGGATCAGATGTCTGGGATAGTATTCTGGGATATGATTGGGAATTGGAAATTCCCCAGTGGATCTGACACTAAAAAAAATCCTTCCCCAGCATCCTCAATGATTGTTGGAAACTGATTTCTCTAATAGCAGAGATGATGTGCTCATAGCTTGTGCCTGCTCTTAGTGTAGTTTAGAGATCAGTAGGTTTCAACTTTGTTTGCCAAGTGAAGCTTTCTAAAATAATTCCTCAGCTAAGGCCTAGATTTGAAGGCAAGACAACACCCTTGCCAACAGTCTGGGCTTTTTTGTTGTCCTTTGGAAAACCCTTTGAACCAAGTTTGTGCACTGTTAATTGAAAGCCTCTAAAGCACAGGGTTTGGGTTTGGGGTTTTTTTTTTGTTTGTTTTTTAAATCTGAAGAGGAAGATAAAGTATTTTCTGTGGAAATATATATATTGTAACTTGGGGTTAGGGCAATAATACAGGAAATAAACAAGCAAAACATATATGAGTATTCTAGAGTACTAGAATAATTTCTTGGATGAGTGACTTGGAAACTTTTAACATTTGTTAGGGTAGCAAGGCTACACGTTGTTCCTCCTGAAGCAAACAGGAACACTAGCCACTAACAGAACTGATATGGTGTCAACATTGAATATACCATTTCTGATTGAACAGCTGCAACTCCTCTTCTAGGATCCTGAATAAATTTTCATTTCAGCTGTTCTGATTTACTTAAATTCAGTTCTAAGTGTTTATGATCACTTAAAAGCCACAATGTACAACTAATGTTGCTCTTGCAAGTTGTACCAGTGGCAAGTCATAAGGGGTCTGGGAAAGATAAAGTTGCTCTATGCAAGAAGGATCAAACCCCATGTGATGTATTGTTTGTTTACATCTTAAGGTTTTTATAGATTGATTGCTGTGCTGGGTGCACATTGTAGCAAATATGTGTGGAAATGGGAGTGGACAAAGTAGGGATAAGCAGCAGCCTGGAGAGGAGGTGAGAACAAACCACAAGTTTCCTAATCTCCAGCCTGTTGTTTGCATCTCTGGTCTGCTCTTATTTGTTGAGGCACCAAGAAACTGGATATAACCCTTTGTCTTCAGCTAGTGTGGAGATTAAGTAGCAGAATAACAATGAGGAATTGGAAACACAAGAATCACATTCCTCCCTTTTCCTACCTCTGAGCAGGAGCTGAAGGTAGTTCAACAGGATTTGTGGCCAGCTCCAGGTTCTGTAGCACACTTTCCATGGGACTTGTGCTACACCTGGGGAGAAGTGCTGAGGTGAAGTCACCCTCTGCACCCTGGAACCACACAGCTCCCTTCTGGGGAGGGCTCTGTTTGCTGCCTCGCTGCTCCCGGCTCTAATGGGAAGTGATGGTGTTGGGCTGTGACTGCTCTCAGGTGGGGTCCTTGCTGCAGAGAAAGCCAGCAGCAGGCACTTGGAGTGTCTCTCCTCTCTCCCAGATGAGTAGAGGAGAGTCACTCATGGTTTTCTCCTTCCTCTGAACCCTTAGACCTACGGCAGGAGCTGGCAGTGCGGGAACGGCAGCAGGAAGTTACCCGGAAGTCAGCGCCCAGTTCCCCGACTCTGGACTGTGAAAAGATGGATTCGGCCGTCCAGGCATCTCTCTCCCTGCCAGCTACACCTGTGGGAAAAGGATCAGAAAACAGTTTTCCTTCCCCAAAAGGTATAATGCACAGAAACTGGCTCTAGCTGTTTGGCAGTACGTTCAGCTTGGTAACAGACACCGTCAGACCAGGTGCATGTTTGTGACCTTGAAGTAAAAGTAGGTACATGGGGATCCCCACACACGTTGCCTGAGTTGTGTTTAAGTCCTCAGGCAGCATCAGGTGCATTTAAGGAATATAATGAGTAAATGGCATGGAAAACAGTGACAGTGGGGCTTACATACTGCTTTTGGTGGGCAGGGGTTTGCACCCTGCAGTAGGAGTCTGCAGTAGAGGAATGAAGACATTTGGGATTGTGGGGAAGTGACTGATGCTTCTGTTTAAATGTGGAGGAGCAGCAGTGGGCAGTAATTCTGACAGACTAGAGTTGCTGTCACCACGCAGACTTCTTGGGGTCCTGTATTCCCTGTGAGGCAGTAGGATGCTAGTCTGGTCTCCTTCCCCATCTGGAAGGCTCTGGAAAATCACAAGGATTAATACACTATTTTTCAAATCAGAAAGAGTGGATTCCAGAGGAAGCTCTGGCTGGATTAGGTGGATTGCAGGATGAACCCTGCATGTAGGTCTAATAGGAAAGAGGGCAGTGGGCAGGAGTTAAGCTTTTGAATTTTCCCAAGGCTAGCAGTCACATAGCCTGTGTGATATTATGGGGCAGTAGTATGACAAGACTGCACTAGGATTTTAGATTTACCTTTAATTTTTCAAAACAAACCGTGGAGGAGTAATGAAATAAATCGTGTCTGTGTTTGCAGCTATACCAAACGGATTTGGTACCAGCCCCCTGACTCCTTCAGCTAGAATATCTGCACTCAACATTGTGGGAGATCTGTTACGGAAAGTGGGGGTGAGTGCTCTGACACATTCCCAGCTCTGTGCTGCTGTCACAGGCCTCCATCCCTGTGCACGTCACAGTGAGGCCTAGGCCCGTGCCGAGTCTGTCTGGTAGTTTGAAGTCACGCACATTCGGTGTGTGATAGTGTTTTGTTGCTGGTGGTGGATTTTTAAAATTACTGTTATCTTGATTTGTACAACATATTACTGAAGTTCCAGTGCCAATTTTCATAGAATCACAGAATCATAGAATTTTAAGGCTGGAAATGACCCCTAAGATCATCTGGTCCAACCATTAGCCCACCGCCACTAAGTCTACCCTTAGACCATGTCCTCAAGCCCCGCATCTCCCCGTCTGTTAAACACCTCCAGGGGTGGGGACTCACCCCCCGCCCTGGGCAGCCTGTCCCAATGCTTGAGGACTCTCTCAGGACAGAAGTTCTTCCTAATATCCAACCTAAATTTTCCCTGGCGCAGCTTGAGGCCATTACCTCGAGTTCTGTCGCCTGTTACTGGGGAGAAGAGACCAACCCCCACCTCACTGCAACCTCCTTTCAGAGAGTTGTAGAGAGCAATAAATTTTGGATGGTGAAATCCCTGTTTGGGGTAAAAATGTTTCCGAA
This sequence comes from Heliornis fulica, assembly GCA_013399135.1. Lineage (NCBI taxonomy): Eukaryota > Metazoa > Chordata > Aves > Gruiformes > Heliornithidae > Heliornis > Heliornis fulica. Next base: position 235,044 of record VXBZ01010785.1, read on the forward strand.
GCACTTTGGTATAAGGGGATGGGCTTTGTCAGCTGCTTATTGCTTCAAGTGTGGCCTGCAGCTTCCTCTGTAATGAGACCACAAACTGGGTGCCTGCTGCACACAAGTGAGGAGTGGTCTCTTGGTGTGCCTGTAGAGATCTACAACAGGTGCTGAAGATGGGGGAAAAAAACCAAACCAAAAACAACCCACAACTGGACACCTTTGATAAGAAAGTGAGAAAATAAGTCAAGAGAAAGCAATGTGCTCCCGTCTGTAGTTAATGGGGAAGTGAAATGTGTGAGCCTTTAAAGGGATTACCACTGTAATTGGTGAAGAAGCATTTTCAACATCTGGAACAGTGTTGTTTAGGATGCCAGGCTTTCTAGTTGAATGAAAACATGACTTTTGAGTTACAAGGAACTTGCTGACATACCTTGGGAGTTAGTATATTAAGTGGAAGTATAGACAGCCTTGGTGTCCAGCCTCTGGTGCTGGCTTTCCTCTGTCCCTTGTGGTTGGCACTGAGAACGGCAATAGCTCAGCACAGACAGTTGTTTTAGCAAAGTTTGAAATGAAAAATATCCCCATTGGTTGAGTTTGGAGGCAGTGAGCTCGTAGCTGGTTTGAAAGGGCAGCAGGACGACCCGGGGTTACAGAGTGACATGTTTAAAATGGGATCATTGTGAGTAAGAGTCTGCAGGGGATTTAGGGAGCTTAGTCACAATCCCATGTGATTACTCTGCAAGGGCAGGAAATGCCAAATAAGCATGCCTCTTTCCCAGCCTGCTCTTACACCCTGCCACCGGCACAAATGCACCAGCTGGAATGCTGTGCAGTAACAATTATGGGATGTTCAGGATTTCTTTGGGTTTGGCTACTTGCAGGGTGCCTCATCCCAAGCATTGGACTTCCTATGTCTGCAAGAGGTTTCCCCTCAGCTTTCTTGCTTGCAGCTGAGATGGGGAGTCACTTTGGCACAGATGACACTGGCTGTTTCCAGCTGATAGGTGCTTTGAGACCAGGAGCTGGGCACTTATCTGTATCTGCCTGTGTAGTCACTGAGTAAGCTTATGTGGGTTTGTAGGAAACTCTACGGTGTTCTTACTTGTGTTAGTGTGTCAGTGCCTTATTAATGGAATATTTTTCTGCATCTTAATGGGACAGGACCAAACCCTGTGTTTGGGGAGGTGAGGCTGTGCCTGCAGTGTATGTATGTGTGAGTGTCTGAGTGCTCCCACACGTTGTGTGGGTCTTAGGGGAGTTGAAAGGGCTTTCTGCTAAACCAAACCAATGTCCATGTTAGCCATTGGCTTGGGATAGATGGCAATAGGGGCAGCTGATGTTGTGAAGTAAAGGAGAGAATTGGGATTTTGGTCTCCTTTCTGCCAGGAGTCAGTGGACAAGGCAGAGTCTGTCACCTTGTATAGGGGAAAAAGATTTCACCAGGCTTGTTTGGAAGTAGTAGAGGTGAGGTTCAAACCATGGAGATGGGCTTAGCTGCTGCCTTTGATTCATGCTTTTGGTGCTGTAGCTGTGGCACCTCTTGTTCTGAAGCATACCAGTGGTGCTTAAGAAACTGGCTTTGCTCTACAATCCAGGATCAAGAAGGAAATGCTAGAAGACATTGTCCTGGAGAAAAATAAAATAATAACTTTCACATATACAGTCAGTCACAAAACTTGAAGATTCTGCTTTAGGCTCCGTTTTAGTCTTCTGATGAGCTTATACCAGCTTTGCTGCAGTTGCTGAAGCAGGAAATTTCGGTAACTTCTACTAGGAGCTGGCTTCCTTATTTTGGGTAATTAATTGAGAGTTGATGTGGCCTAAAACCTGAGCCCTAGTGGAGCTGAGTCCCTCCTGGCAGTCTGCATCAGCACCTCCCTGCGTGGGTTTCCTTCGTGATCCCATGACACAGGAGATGGCAGCTGTCCTCCACTTAGTTCAGTTTCTGCCAGTGGTGATAAAGCTGGGGTCATGGCACAGACTGAGCTTGAGCAGCAGAAGGCTTTCTCATACTGATTTTGCTTTTGTGACGTTTTTCTTCCCCTTTTCACAGGCCTTAGAATCCAAATTAGCTGCTTGCAGGAACTTTGCGAAGGACCAGGCATCCAGAAAATCCTACATTTCAGGGAATGTCAGCAGCAGCATGATGAACAGCAATGGCACCAAGTACCCTCATCCAGGGCATACTTCTTTCTTTGACAAAGGGTAAGTTAAGGGTATGGTTTTTCCCTGAAGGGAGGGGGCATTTCAGGGTGCTACTTGGAGCAGGAGTCTTTCTTGACTTGTCTTTAGCCCACCACAGCTTTCATCCTATAAGAGAAATAATTTGTGGAGCCAAAGTCTCAAGGGGATGGGGAAGGTGGCAAGGTTGATTCTTTTTTGTGAGGCAGAGAGTAAAACAAGCATGGTGGTCTGTTAGCTGGTGGGATGTCAGTGCCTGTTCTCTCCCTCTGCTGCCTGATCTCTTGGGGGCTGCACCTCAGGTAGTGCAGGAACCCCAGGCAGCAGATGTGCTAGTGAAGGGAACGTGCCCTTGCAAGGATCTCAAGTGGGTAGTGGTGGAGTTGCCATAGTTACTGGTGTGCTCATGGGAGGGGTGGTACATTCACTGCAAACCTGGAGATTCCCTTGGTGAGAACAACTGAGTGCAGGCAGCAAGTGCTCACTTGCAGGGTGGTGCCCTGTTGGCTCTACTTCCCTCTCTTTTAGGGGAAGAGAAAATGTCATTCATGGCGCAATTCTGGCTGACTGGGGGGAGAACTGTCTCCATGCTGGCTGTGCTGTGTGTCAGCTGTGAGGTCAGAAGCTGCTTTGACAGGAAAAGCTGCCCCGTGCCTCTCCTGTGGCTTGCTGTGGTCAGGGCTTCCCCTGGGGTACGGGAAGTGGCTCAGCAGGAGGATCAGAGCCCACGGCTGTGTGGGGCTGGAAAGCACAGTGCTCCTCAGGTGTTAGCATGGTGGTGGTGTCAGCTTGCTGTGGTGTCACTGGGCACCCTCCACGCTCCCAGGGTAGATTCTGTGCTATACCTCAGGCCAGAGTCCCTCAGTGCTAATGTCCAGTGCATCCTCGATCCAGACTTTCTGTTGGGGAACTGAGCGAGCTGGCACGGACCCCAAGGGTGCCATCCACACAGCAGACAGGCTGAGCTTCCTCCAGCCACCCTTGTTTGAGCAGAATCAGGTTGCTACGTGGGTAGCAGAGCAAGTTGTATCTTAGGAACTGGCAGTCAGTTTTTAGAGTCCCTGCTGCTTGCTGCTTTTGGAAGGGAAGAGTTTGGAGACACACAGTGAGGGTGCAGCTCGGGGCAGACTGGTCATCTGATGCTACGAGGCTGCTGGGGTCTGTGTCACCACAGCACTGGCCGTGCTTGCAGCCTGTATGTGAGGTGCAAGCTGTCAGGGTAGCTGCTGGGGAGGGATTATAACTCTTCTTAAGAGGCACCAGGGCTCTACTGAGTTCTGGTGTGATGAATAAGCTGATTGCTACGTGAGGGTGACTTCTAATTATCCAGACCGTCATCACATTGTCATCTGGGCTGGCTGCTTGGAGTTAGGAGCAAGTTGGAGCTGGAAAAGTCTTAGACATGCAGCCTCCTTAAAGATAACTTCTACAGCAGGTTTGGAGGAGGTTAGTGGGCTTGAGAAGGGGGTGGAAATGACTGATGTGCCTATCTGCAAGCTGTCAGAGATCTCTGCACGGCCCTGCTGTCCTGTCCTTCCCCTCTGCACCCCCATATGTTGTTCACTGCGGGGTAGGTGGCTCACATCTCCCCCTTACCTCGCTGCTGCTCTGCCTTGCTGCCCCTCTGGAGGCCTGCACACACTGGAGGTGATCACGGTGTCCCTGCTGTGTACGTGTCTCTGTGCCTGCTGTGCAGACCCTCTGCACATGTCAACCAAGCCAGGGGGTTACCTGAAGGAGGTGTCAGCCCCCTTGTGTCCACAGGTGCAGCAGCAGCTGCCGAGCTCCCAGCTGTGCTGGTGTGTGTTGTGGTGGCTGGGCAGGAGGAGCTGAGCCAAGCCATGTCCTTCCTTCTGCCCTCTCTTCCTCACTGTCCAGCCCCTGCCCTCTCCTCTCTGCCCCTAACTGTTGCTGGAGCCTAAAATGGCCACATGTGGTCACAGACCTTACCCAGTCTGCAGCAACTGCCTAAAGGCTGATGGGTGGTGGGCCTGGGGCAGGGGTAACTCAGCCATGTCATTACATTTCCATTTACTTTCCATCCTGTGCCATTTTGTCAAACATTTTAACCAACGAGGCTCCATCTCCCTTCAAACTCCTGCTCTCTGCCTGTTGAGAGCAGCGACAGGCAGGAGCTGGCAGGGGGGAGCAGGGCTTTAGGGGGGCAGGAGGACAGCTGGGCCTGCACTGGAGCTTTGCTGGAGCAGCAGAAGAGCCAGGACTTACCTGGCCTTTTTCAAGCTCAGAAATGGCTGGTGTAAAATCAGTTTCCTGCAGACTTGTTCCATCAGGAACGTGCTGGTTCTGTCCAGATGCCAGGGCATGGCTAAAAGCATCTGAAGATGTTCTTGGATAGATACTTGGGGGTTTTTTGCTGCTGTAATTGTTCTTAATTGGTTATTAACTTCGATCCAGTTGGGGAACAAAGTGGCTCTGACCTTGCTGGGCTCCACAGAGTCCTGGCACTTGAAGAGCAGAGCTGAGGTGACATGTGAGCCAGCATTGGATGCTTGTTCCTTGGGGTGTTAACTCCTTGTTCTCTGCTGCCCTTCCTACACTCCTGAGTATCAGTCCTTGTAGTTGGTGTTTATTTGCAGGTCACTTTTGTGAGCCTGTTGGGGTTGTTTTAATGAAACAAGCTGAAGTTGGAATGTGAGAAGGGCCTCTCCTTGCACACCTCTAACAGCCCCCTGAAGGTCTAGGTGTATGTTCACAGTGGACACTGTTACCCACAGCCCTGCTCATAATCAGGATGTTATTTCTGTTCCCTAGTCACCTTACTGAAATGTTACCCACAGTTCCATCTTTTCCAGGGAAACTCAGATGCAGGTGAGTAATCCCATGGCCACTGAGGTGCTCTGCTCCAGGCTTCTCCTCGGGTCATGCACTTGTAGCCGTGGGGTGTGGAGGGAATGTCAGTGCCCACGCAGTGTCACCATGCACAGATGGAAGAGGCACAGTCCTGTGGGGTTGAGCTCAACACCTTTCCTGTCCCCCACTTGCTGCACCAGGGTTATGCCCAGGAATGTCTTTGTGTGTGCATAAACTGTCCCGTTTCTCTCCACCAGGCGTGAAAAGGTCATGTTCCCCACCTTGGTCCTGGGTAAATGAATTCATTTCCACTGATACCCTGCATGCATTTAACTCAGGCTGGGAGGTGCAGAGCTGCTGGTTGTGCTGGCTGCATGGGGCTGCAGCGCTGCCAACTAACAGTCTGTGATGGGAGCCTCAGGCTCTGGCTCTCTCCTTACTGTAGATAAACTTCTCTGGTGCTGTGGCCTGTTGCAACCATTAGACTGAGTGCTGCTTGCTTTCTTGATTAATTAACACTTCTTCAAACACATGCATGCTTCTGACTGAGCTGGTGACATCAGGGACACGGGGTGAGGTATCACTGCTGTTGGGTCAGGCAGGTTGGATAGTTTGCACTTTGCTCCTGGGTTTTCCCCTCACCACCTTGTTGGCCATCGGCACTCTGGTGCTGGCTGATCAGGTTCTGGCTGTTGGGAAAGCAAACAAAGGCACAGATGTGCTGGCAGCTGGCCAGGGGGAGAGGACAGCGTGGCCTGACCCCATGGGAAGAGCCAGCCAGTGCTCCTGCTCTGTGTCACCTCACCAGCTGGCAGCACCGGGCTGGCACAGCCCTGCCGGTGGGCACCGGGCTCGGCGCAGGCACCGCCTCCAGTGATGATGAAGGGTCAGGAGTGTGGAGGCTGCCAGCAGCCTCTGCCACAGCTGTGGCCACATCCTGCTCCTTGCCCCTGTGTGCTGTGCACCAGGCTCTTAGTGCTGCTTGGGAGAGCAAGTGGCGGGTCCACAGCGCTGACTCTCCTGAAAAGCCACTTTTTCCTCTTGTTTTCCTGCTCTGCAAGTCGGTTTCTGTCCATTTATTCCCCAGGCTGGGCTCTTCAGCTGCGGGGTGAGCTGTGAGGTTTCCTTGGATGTTTAGAGTTGAGGGGCCCTGGGAGATGAGCTGCTAAGCACAAAACACAGTTTGAAGTAGAGGTCGGTGAGTGAAAGTCTCATCTTGAGCAACCCGAGCAGACAGGCTGGAGGAGGGCTCCAGGTCCCTCGGGACGGCAGTCAGGGACCTGCAGGGGACGTTTCCAGCAGGGACCGGTGGCTTCGGCTCCCTTTGCAGCCCCAGAGCCCGGTTTCTCGGGAAGCCCAGGGGACTGGCCCCACAGAGCGTGTGGGGCAGGTCTGTGGGGGAGGGGAACAAGGCAGAGACTGGAGGCGAGTGATGTGGCCGGGGTTAAGCACCGCGGGCAGGTCTCCAGGCGTGTGTGTCCTGGAGCTGTCTGTGCTCCTCCTCCTCCTCCTCGTGTGGCCTGAGGCCGGGAGGCTGCTGCTCTTCCCCACTCACCTCGGGGAGTCATCCAGCACGTTGTTACTTTTTACAGTCGCTCTGGTTCACAAACTTCATTTTCCTTTAACTGCAATAACTCCTTTCCATCTCCTGATGTGTTCTCATGTTACCAGCAGAAAGCCAGGGCTGGGTCAGTCCCCGGTGAGCTCAGCTGCAGTGCCAGCTCTCAGTGTCCCCCTGGCTGCTGCTGCTCTTTGCAGCCTTTTCCCGTGCCCCACTTCTGAGCCGGCTTCCAGCAAGTCAAAGCTGCTGGTTCATCTTCATTCCTGCACCGAGGGCAGGCTCGGGCTGCAGGATGGAGTGGAGGGTGCAGTAACTGACTCCAGGAGCTGATCCTGGCAGAAGCAGCCACAAACAAGTACCATGTGCTGTCTTCCTGCTCTCCTGTTCTGTTTGGTTTTTAATTTTTTTAATTGGCAAACAATAAGGAAACCTCAAAGGCTGATCAACCCCTTGGCCGCCTCATGCGCCTGCGGCAGAGGTGACCAACCCAGGAGGACAAGTGGCTCCTGCTGGGGCTGTGCAGTTGAGTCTGAGCTGCTGGATGCACAGGAGCTCTGCCAGCCTGATCCCTTCACCAGCTCCACATCCATCTCAGTCAGGCTTCTGGATGGAGCTTCTGTCTTCTCCTTCTTCAGCAGAAAAACCTCAGTCAGGTCTCCTTTGTGCCCCGCAGCACAGCTCACAGCTCTTCGGGGCACAAAGGAGACCTGACGAGGTGTGACATGACCTGCTGACACTTGCCACACGCTCACAGCACTCCTGACTCTGTGGTGGGGCTGGGTCTCCCTTCTGGTTTGGGGCATCCCTGGAGTTTTTTATGACATGGATGGTTTAGGTGGAGTCCTGCCATGTCCGTGTGGCATCGCTGCTGGGCAGCNGTGGAGTCCTGCCATGTCCGTGTGGCATCTCTGCTGGGTGGCTGATAGCTTCATGGCTTCTGGCCTTGCTTGGTATCTCCAGGAGATGGAATCATAGAATCATAGAATGGCTGGAGTTGGAAGGGACTCCCAGAGGTCATCTAGTCCAACCCCCCTGCAAGAAGCAGGGACACCCCCAACTAGATCATGTTGCTCAGGGCCTCATCCAACCTGGCCTTGAACGTCTCCAGGGATCCAGGGGCATCCACCACCTCCCTGGGCAACCTGTTCCAGTGCTCCAAGACAGCAAAGAACTTTTTCCTAATCTCCAATCTAAATCTCTATTTTAAACCATCAACCCTTGTCCTGTCACAATGGGGCACTCAAGCTGCTAAACGTGCCTCTGAGGAGGGTCAGAGATGAGTCACTTCATTTGGAAGGAGAAGCTGCCTGCAGAGGCTGGTGTGTTGGGTGGGGGGGCTGCAGGGAGGTGTTCTTCCCCCAGGCAGAGCCTGGCTGCTGGCAACTCAGTTAGGGAGCAGTTGGTGCCCCAGAAACAGCAATATCTGGAGTTTGTACTGGTTGGCCTGTCCCCAGTGCAGCCCAGTGCCACACGCTGGGGTTCTGATCAGAACCCATCCTGCCAGGGCGGCACAGCTGGATGTGGCCCTTCTGCCCAGCCTCAGGTGCTGCTGCAGGGGACACTGGGTTGGAGGGACAGGCTGTGTGGGACAGTGGCGCTTGGCATGGGTTTGAAAGGGGTATTTGCTGTCCCCAGCCTGTCCCACGGTGCTGCACTGCCCTGGCCGGGCGCCCTGCTGGAGGCCGGTGCAGCCACAGCCTGCGCTGCCAGGGCTGGGCAGTGCCCCACAGATCCATAGGGCTTGGCTTCGGTGTGACTCACCAAACACCAGCACACCCAGGCTGCTGATGTTGAATTTTCCCTAATCCTTTCCCAAGGCACCAAACTACCACATTTTAATCCTGTTTGGCCTTGGCCCCCCCTCCGCCCTGCTGGGCAGAGGTGCTCTCTGCTGCTAGCTGAGGTGCAGCCTCATGCTGGGACCAGGCTGTGTGCCCCGACATCCGAGGGCAAACTGTGAAACACATCTGCCCCTGAGCCTCCTCCGGCAGCTTTTTACTGCGTGCAGCGAGGGAGCTTTGCCTTTGAAAGGAATTGCCCAGACGGGACTTGGAGCTCCCAGCGTAAGGTGATTCCCCCCTGCTCTGCCCCAGGCTCTGCTCGTGTGGGTGTTTACAGCAAGAGAGGCAGAGGGGGCAGCCCCGCTCCCCGCGGCAGGGAGCTGCGTTACCATGGGGATCAGTCCCTGCTAGCAAGGGGCCAGATTTGAGCTCCTCATCTGCTGTTCCGAGAGGAGTCTCTAGCTGTCCCCTGCAGCAGCCTTCTGGCTTTCACACCCCTGATCCAGGAGGTGCAAGGTCACCCGTGAAGGATCTGTACAGCGTCTGAGAGGGAGCGTGGAAAGGCCGTGCTGTGTCCTGGGGATGCTGTCGTTACCTGCTGGCACCTTGGTCCCTCGGGCAGTGGTGGCAGCGAGTGGGACATGCACTGGGACCCCGCCAGCTCCCTGCTGAGTGCTGCATCCTCGGTAGAGCCCTTGTGCTTCTCTTCCTGGCCCTGATTCGCTGCAGCCCGCTGATGTGAGCAGCACAGATGTCTCCTGACATCCCTCCTCACAGACCCGACAGCACCTTTGGGGCTGCTGGTGGGTGGGCAAAGCGGGTGAAGTGCTGCAGGGGTGGGGGGGGTTCTCCCCTAACCCTCAGGATTGCAAACTTGACCATGAGGGCAGGGGGGGTGGTTCTGGGGGAGCAGTGGGGTGAACATGTTGTCCTGATACACTGATGTAATTGCTTCTGGCTGTCAGGGCGGTGCTGGTGGTGGTCAGCAGATGGTGGGGGTCAGGCGCTCTCTGTTGAGCCTCATTACAGAAAATCTGTTGGAGCCCCATCAGGTCAGGGAGGGAAAAGCTGTCAGACCCCTGTGCTCCCCTCCAACCCGCTGCAAAGCCGGGTTCTCATCTTCACCTTTCCCAGGAGCCTGGGAGAGGAGGGAATCCACGGATGCTGGGGGTGTGGATACCCCCAGAGCTCCTGCTGCCCCTCCTCCAGTTAGGACAGCATTGAGCACCTCTGCAGTGCTGTACCATGTGCCTGCCTGCTGGCACAGAGCCATGTGCCATCGCTCTGTGTGTCCCCAGGACTGAGGGACATGAGAGGTGTTGGCCCCAGCACCCCGGGGCTGGGAGCTGCTCACGGGCTCCTGCAAGCAGCGGCTCCTGTGTGAACAGGCAGTGACTGAGAGGCCGTGGAGCTGCTGAAGGCATCAGGCTGGCAGAGCTCCTGTGCATCCACCAGCTCAGACTCAGTTGCAGGGCCCCAGCGGGCTCAGGGCCTGGGCAGGAGCCACTTGTCCTCCCGGGCTGGTCACCTCTGCTGCAGGCGTGTGAGGCGGGCAAGGGGTTGATCCCCGACCCCGACCCGTGTCCCCAGCTGTGGGTGAGCGCTGATCCTCGGCTGGAGGTGGCAGCCCCGTCCCCATCGGCCAGCTCCAGCAGCCACGGAGCCGTCAGGGTGATGGATACAGTGAGGAGCGGGG
>VXBZ01010785.1:255283-283053 GCA_013399135.1 Heliornis fulica
GGTGTTTTAAGAGCTGTTTGTGCTTCTCATCCCCCGATCTGTGTGTGCAGTGTAATAAATCAGAGAGTTTTCTTGCCTTTCTTCTGTGTTGAGTCTGTTTTGCCCATGACACTGATTGCAGAATGATCCCTCCCTGTCATCTCTCAGTAGATATTTCCTCCCCTGTCCAGCTAAGAGGGGAGTGATAAAGTGACTTTGGTGGGACCCTGGCCTCCAGCCAGGGTTAAACCACCACAACCTCAAAAGATCATCTAGTCCAACCCCCTGCCCGAGCAGGGTCACCTGGATTAAATCACACAGGAACGTGTCCAGATTGGTCTGGAATGTCTCCAGAGAAGGAGACTCCACAACCTCTCTGGGCAGCCTGGCCCAGGGCTCTGTCACCCTCACAGGGAAATAGTTTTTCCTTACATTCACGTGGAACTTCCTCAGTTCCAGCTTGGACCCGTTGCCCCTTGTCATCCCTGAGAAGAGCCTGGCTCCATCCTCCTGACACTGTCACCACAGTTGAGCCTGACAGTCCTTCTGCCTTCATACAAATGTACTGACAAGCAGCATCTCTGACAGGCCATCAGCAGGGGAAAAGCAGTCAGTTACCAGCTGTGCCTACCTGGAGCTTTCGTAGCTGTTTGATTGCTTCATCTCGAGCCTTGTTGGCAGCTTCTATCTGACCTTCCAGGTCTTTCAGATCCATCTCCATTTTCTTCTTGGCTGCCATGGCAAGAGCCCTCTGCTTGCGCTCATCCTCCAGCTCGGCCTCCAGCTCTCGCACCTGTGAGAGGTGTTCAACAGGCTCAGTCCCAGAAACAGAGCAACCACAAAACCCCAACAAACAGTTGGTGGCTCCAAGAGGCCTCTGCAGAGCAGGACTAGCATTACTCAACTGGAAAATGCTACAGACTGCAAGCTGCATGGGAAGACACTGCAGATGGCAAAAACAAACCCACAAATTGGAAGCAGAGATCTCCAAACTGACAAGAAGGAAAACAAAGACAGTAACTCAGCATCTGCAGCATCTCCATGTCATCTGTTCAGCTACTTAGTGACCAGCTCCTCACCCATCACATCTACCCACATTCAGGTCTCGCTTTGGGGCAGACGTCACCAATTCCAATTAATCCACTGAGAGGAAAAAGAAATGGAAATACCTCATTTGCTCAAAAAAAGAGAAAGAAATCATTCCCTTTGAAACAGCTGTGCTGCTAAGCATTTATACACAACACTTTTTCATAACAGAGCAGTATCTAAGCAGCAAACCATCATGAACTAAGCCTAACTCAGGCAAAATAAAACCCAGCCAGGGATGCCACAGGTTACCAGTGCAGGAGCATGTGTTTTGACTGGAAGCCAGTCTCCCTTCTCCTGCTGGGTGAAGAGCAAGATAACAACTGTGCACTGAGGTAAACCTTCAGAGCCCTCCAGGACATGTTTAGTTCCAAGAGATGTCTGTATTGGTGACCCCATAACTGTACGTGTTTGTTTTCTTGTGATAAATTTTGAAATATTGGGGGTCCCCCCAAATCTCAGTCTTAATTTAGAACCATCTCTTAGAAGCATGAAATTTTACAGGCACTTGGGTCTCTTCTGAACTGTACTACAACTCTCAACCCTGACAACTCTGGAATCTTTGCTGCAGCTTTCAATTGGGAATCTGTTCACTCAGTTACAGTCCATCTCAGCACCTGTGGATTTGTTCCTGCACATCCCACGGGATGGGCTTCCGAGTCCAAATAGCACAACCCTGTTCTTGAAATACACAGAGCAACAGACAGACCTCTGCTCACATGGGGAGTGTTTCTGGGGACCCTGGGTAGCAGACTTACACAAACAGCTGTCAGAAGCTGGTCCTCAACAAGACCTGTTCCACCGCTTAGGATCCCTATAGGAGGGAAACTTTAAAGAGTTTTATTTTTCTGGTAGCAAGTTAACACTGAAACCACAGAGCTTCAGCAAAAGGTCCTCACACCCTTGTCACTATGAGGTAAAGGAAAACAGAGGCATACTTGTTTAACCAGCATCCTCTTCTTCTCTTCATTCTGTTCATCTCTGGCTTGCAGATCTCTCTCAAACTGGGCTTTCATAGCTTGCATGTTGACTTCCAAACGAAGCTTAGCATCTTCGGTAGCCTGCAGCTCATCTTCCAGTTCCTCAAGTTGAGTTCTCATCTCCTCAACCTGTTGCTCTAAAGTTCTCTTTGACTTCTCCAGTTCATGGACCTAAACCACAATCATTAATCAGATGTGCTCCTTCAGACATCTCAACATCAGCAATGAACAGCAAAACAAGACACTACCGAACCAAGTACACCACCTCTGGTGATGCACAGAGATGGACAATGAACCAGAGCAGCATCTCTGAGTGTCCATTAGAGAACCCAAAAGCCATCTATGCACATGTGCTGTGTAATGTCACAGAGAAAAAGGCAGGTATTGAGGTTCCTAGTTCCAGCCAGGGGCCGTGAGACACGTGGCCAGCAAGCTCATGACCTCCTTGTCAAAGAGAGTTCAATGTTAATAGAGACCACGCTTCACTCCCAGCATTCATTCCTCCAGAAATTTAGGTTATAAATCAGCTTCAAAAAGTTCTGATTTTGTGTCAAACATTTCCCCAGCCAGAGTTTTCCTGTGGTATTCCCCACACAGTTGTAGCACAGGGTGTGGAAGCCTACTTACATTTTTGCCCACGTCATCTTTAGAGCTCATCAAGTCTTCCATATCTGCACGCAACTGCTTGTTCTGTCTTTCAAACTCGTCCTTAGCTTCCAGGGCTTCCTCCAGAGCTCGAGCCAGGGACAGTGCTTTGGTCTCCTTCTCCCTTGCTTCTGCTTCAGCACGATCTCTTTCCTCTGCGTATCTGGCAGAAATGTTCTTTTCTTCTGCCAGCATCTGCATATAAGAAATAATTAGTCATTTCATAAGGTGCTATAATCAGGTCTTTCCATCCTCAGGTGTTTTAGTCAATGAAGTGGTTAATGCTCTATGTTTAATTGGCCTTCAGAAGCTGTCTAGTCTTGCAATCTTGATCAAAGTGCCAGTAAGAAAACAGCCACAGCTACTCTTGGATGAGATAAGCAAGCTGCTAATCAAAATTAGGTTTTACATTATTTTCATCTTTGTCTTCACATCTTTTCTTAGTCTACCTTGAGGGATCACAATAACACAAGTTTTTCTTCCAGTGTAATTTCCTTTGTGTATATAAAGTCTTCTTACATGACCTAACAAGACTCAAAGCTGGCATTTAGCTCACAGAAATTGTAAGTGACAAGTCACACTTAACAAGGGCCAAGCTGCTCACATGAGATTTCCTAATAACCACAGTATTCCAAGCCAGACCATCTTCTTACAAAGCTCTCCTATGCAGTAATAATATAAAAGATGCCAGTAAAAAAACACATAGAAAAGGGCAAGGTGACAGGCAACCAGATTACCTGATCAAACTTCTTCTGCTTTTTCTCCAAATTGGAAACAATCTGGCGCTGATGGTCCAGATCTACCATCAAGTCATCCAGCTCTTGTTGCAGGCGATTCTTTGTCTTTTCCAGTTTGTCATAAGCCATTGCCTTCTCCTCCAGGCGTTGGCTTAAGGACTCCATGTCCTTCAATAATTTCTTCTTATTTTCCTCCAAGCCCTCAATGGTTCCCAAGTCATCATCTACCTTTTTCTTAGCATCAGCCAGCTGAAAGACAAAACCAGAAACAGATGCTATTGCTAAAGTAACACAGAAATTGTGAGTGAGCAGGACTCGAGGCAGGAGGAAGTGCTGTCTGTTGCAGTTACTTGTACCAGTCTTTATATGTCAATGCAGAAAGACTTCAGGAAATATTACTCCAAAGTCTAGCCCAGCACATATGCCAATTGCAGGACATTTTTCTGAGGTGATGGGAACACTGATGCATCTCATCTGGCACACACAGGTCTTAGAGAAGTCCTGCCATCTATGACAGCTTACCTGTGACTGCAAGGCGAGCATCTGTTTCTCCAAGTTCTTTCTGGCCTCTTCTTCCTCTTCCTGCTGCTCTTGCAGATTGTTCTTCTCTTCTTCCAGCTGCCTGATCCTACTGCTCAGGTTGAGTTTCTGTCGGGTTTCCTCCTGAAGCAGCTCCTGTTACACAAACAGCCACAGCCAAAGTTCAGGCTGGCTCCCTGTGTGTTACCCCAGGCCCTGGGCTACCACCCTCAGCTACTCTGCATGGTGCTTCAGGTTTGATTATTACTCTCACAGTGTTTGTGTACAAGGATGTATGAAATCTGGGGGTTCAAAAGGGCACTGCTCCTTCCTTTGGGCACCCCTAAACCTTTATAAAGCTTATTGCTCATCAGGGAACCAACACTGCTGCCCTTCTAGAAGTTAGTGGACAACACTTTTACATATTTAAAGCAACAAGCACTGAAGTCTCACCTTCAAATTTTTTTTTTTTCTTTCAGACAAGCAGAGTCCCTGTTTTAAACCACCTGGGAAGAATATATAGCAACAAACCCTGCAACAGCAGCCTGCTTCCACATTTTGCTACATGACTGAAATATAAAGGTCAGTTTAAAGATAGCTGCAATTAGGTAGTGGAAGCTCCTGTCATAACAGAAACCAATGAAAGGTGTAATCACCTCTCCCATCCTGCTCCTCACAGACCTCTCCAGTTGTCATTAACATTATTCAATTAGTCACTAGTAACATCTATATAAGGGAAAAAAGTGTTTATGTATGTATAATTGTGATAAATCATACAGCTTTATACAAGTATTCAACTAAAACACTGGCAGCTTTAAGAACTGAAGCTATCAGTACCAGACAGGGTGTTGTCCCTCATGCCTTTCACATATCCCAAGGATCTTATTTACATTAACATTCTACTGTGAAAGGTATTTTTGACTTAATACTTCTCTCCCACAGAGATTAGGAAATAAAAGGGAAACTGAAAAGCTACAGTCTATCAAGCAGTGAATCTTGAAATGAAAAACAGGCTCCACATGTAGCTGAGCAGTAATTATACATTGTGTTTCACAAGAATTCAATAGGAAATACAGCTTCCACCCAAGGGACTTTCCAAACCCTGAATGAAAATGTATTTTCTGTTACACAGTCAGCATCTGAATGAGGACAAAGCAAGGTTCAAGCTTCACTGCACACACACCTGGGTATCCTGAAGCTGAGATTCCAAACTAGCTGCATCCTTGGCAAACTTGATGCCTTTCTTCTCTGCTTCCTCCAGGAGGCTCGAGACATTATCCAACTCGTTCTGCAAAGCAAGCAGTCTAGAGGTAAGGGCATGCAGCTGAGTTACAGCAAAGCCACATCCCAGTGGGAGCTGGGACTGCAGAACACAAACCCCAACGAATTCCAGGTATGAAGAAACAACAGCAGGTCCCAGTACAGAGATCCAAGCAGCTAAAAACACTCAAGTTTGGTTAGAAACCTCAAGTTGGATGTCAATCTTGAACTTAAGTGGATAATGGAAGAGTCTGACATGCTATTTAGCACAGCATGTCATTCCAACACCTGCATTCATATTTAAATAATGATTTTAATTACAGGACCATGTATTTTACAGGACCATTCAGGGATTATCGGGGTGGCAGCTGGGATTAAAGCATCACTGCACAAGGAAAGGTTTCTGCCAGGTACCAAATCCTACTATTTTAGTCTATGAAGATTATATATACACACACCCTGAGAGATTGCCCCAAAGCTCTCCCCAAAAGAACTGGGTCATCCCCTCTCCAAAGCACTTCAGCTTTATTTACCTGAAGTACCTATTGCTGTGGTTTAGAAGTCAGCCCTGACCACATTTGGCCCACTTTCTCCAGTGGCCTTTACTTGCAAACCCCAGCTGCCAAGCTCCCAGCTTTGAAGCACAAAAGGAAGCCTGTGCCACCACCAATCAGTATGTTTCTGCTCACACCTACAAATGAGTTCAGCCCAATCTACATTACTGCATACCCAAGCCAAAAAAAACCCAACTGTAGGCCAGCTCTCAGCAAAGCCTCCTATGGGATTTGGTCTTCAGGATGAGAAGCCATGTACTTAGAAGCCACTATAGTTCTCAAATAGCACCCAAAAAATCAGGATTAGTGTCATGGCTGTCCAGCTCTCTCCACCTGAGGCACACCACCACTTTTAAGGCCCCTCAAGTACATGAGTACAACTGAGATCACCTCCCACATCAATTCCAGATCCAGATCCTCCAGACCTAGCTGCATCTTGGGAAGTCACTTCTAGCCATTTCTGCATATGGCAGAAAGCCTTAAGGCTTTTACTTGCTTTCTATTTGCTCAGCAGTTTAGGAGGTTCATGGAGCCTTACCTGCAGCTTGTTGGCCTTCTCTGCCAGTTCCACCCTCAGTCTTTCTCCTTCTGTCACCTTAGCAGTTAGCTCCTGTACCTGAGCATCAAGCTTCTTCCTCTTATGTTCAGACTCTGCCTTGACCTGCTGCAGTACCTTCACTTCACAGGCCAACTCCTTGTTGTCTGACTCTAGGCCTTGCTTGTTTTTTTCAAGATTTGCTTTGAACTAGGAAAAAGCAAAAGGAAAGAAATTCAACACACTGTTATATACCAGTAAGATTTTCTGCTAAAAATATTCAGTCAGCAAATCAGGTCTACAAATTTAAAAATAATACAAGTCCTCAGCAAGTTGTGAGTAGGGAGTACTGTGTAACACTGTTTATGTTGTGCAAAGGCTAAATTAACATAAGTTATTATTCCATTCTCAGATCTGACAGGTAATGGAGAGGAGCAGAAGATACTGCTATAAAGTCAGCAAGATCTGGGATGTCAGTGCTGTAAACCCACTGTTTGAGTAGCACTGTAAGTAGGAAGGAATGTGCCCATTAACAGATCAGCATGGCTCATCTCACAGAAATAAAAGGAAAGATATCAGCTAAAGCTGCCCTGATTTTAGTAGGCAGAGCAGCCTGTGAGTACATAACAAAGCACTTTTCACCACTGCATTGACATCTGTCAAAAAGCTTTTTAAAAAGTAATAATTGACACAGGGGATGTTTAAGTGTCATCCTTACTGTGTCACCAGAACAGACATCATCATCACAGGACCTTTGTTTAAGATTACAGGGTATTTTTCCATCTTTTCATGCTCTTGCTAAGAGCACTTAATGACTAAGGAGCAGCAGAAGCAGATATGCATAAGATTGTCAGGTGAAGAAAACTAATTTCCACCAGCTTTAACTGCTATGTTCCTCCCTTAGTGTTCTGACCCAAGGAAGATTGTGAAGTATTCTGTACCTAAAAATACTACTACAGTACATGACCTGTCCACACCTACATTTGTGAATGACCACAAGTATAATTTCAGAAACAAAAGATACATTTAGAAAAATTATTTATTGGGCAGCATTTGTGTAACTCTACTTTTGAAGATGACATTCAAGCTACACTAGTAGGCACAGTGCTATCCAGGTGTGCCTCCTCCTGCCTGCTCCACAGGGGTTACTGCACAACACAACACAGCCATGCAAGCTGTCAGCATACTCCACAAATACTCAAGTCTGGAGACCACAGCACAAGCATGAAGTCAGAGTGGCTGGAAGAACTTCTACACGCCCTGGACTCACAGATTGTTGTCAGTGAGAGCTGACATCACAATTTCCTTATTTCAAAGCTTTCTGCAGTTCCCTCATGCAGAGAGCTGCTTTCCACAAACACATGCTGCTGGAGAATTCCCTCAGAAGAACTACATGAACTTATCTCCAGGTCCACCATTTCCAAGTCTAACAATTTTCAGACAGAGACCAGAACTGTCCAATATATTCAAGCCAGCAGCACATATTTGATTCAATTCCAACTGTTACACAGAGGACAACTTAGATCT
The DNA here is from genome assembly GCA_013399135.1 of Heliornis fulica. Lineage (NCBI taxonomy): Eukaryota > Metazoa > Chordata > Aves > Gruiformes > Heliornithidae > Heliornis > Heliornis fulica. The sequence goes on from VXBZ01010785.1 coordinate 263,106, forward strand.
GCCGGTATCAGTGGAAGGAACCACAACACTTATGTTACTTATAGAAAGTCCTGAAGAAGAAAAAATTATTCCTGCATTTAATTTTCTTCTCACCCTTTTGGCCTGCTCAAGCTGTTCAGAGAGCTCTTCCAGGGCAGTAGCATGCCTCTGCCTGATGTCCTGGATCTGTGCTTCATGGTTTTTGGTTTCCTCTTCAATTGCTTTCTTCAGTTCAGCCACCTCCTGCTCCCGCTTCGTCCTAGATACCCATCAATGGTTATCACAGAGAAGAAAAAGAATGGTTAACCATCAGTGGTTACCACAGAACCTACTCATCAGTGGTTATCATTGGAGCTGGGGTTGTTTAGTTTGGAAAAGAGGAGACTGAGGGGAGACCTTATTGCTCTCTACAACTCCCTGAAAGGAGGTTGCAGTGAGGTGGGGGTTGGTCTCTTCTCCCCAGGAACAGGGACATAACTCGAGGAAATGGCCTCAAGCTGCACCAGGGAAAATTTAGGTTGGATCTTAGGAAGAACTTCTGTCCTGAGAGAGTCCTCAAGCATTGGGACAGGCTGCCCAGGGAGGGGGTTGAGTCCCCATCCCTGGAGGTGTTTAACAGACGGGGAGATGCGGTGCTTGAGGACATGGTCTAAGGGTAGACTTGGTGGCGGTGGGTTAATGGTTGGACTGGATGATCTTAGGGGTCATTTCCAGCCTTAAAATTCTATGATTCTATGATCATCAAAAAGAACCAGTATTTTAGTCTTTTGTAAGTTCAAGATGAATTTTAATAGCCCCTTCTTACACATGATCCTACCTCAGCTCTTGCTGTGCTGCAGTGGTATCCAAAGTATCTTCCAATTCAGTTTTTAAAGCCTCCAACTCTTCACTTAAATCTCTTTTCTGCTTCTCCGCCTTGTTGCGTGATGCCTTCTCTGATTCAAGATCCTCCTGAAGTTCTGCAATTTGAGCCTGCAACTCTCTTATCACTTTCAGTGCATTGTTCTTCTGAACTGCTTCTTCATCACCTCTGTTAAACAGAGGCACAACAGTTAGTGTTCCATAGCTTCAGATATGATCTCATTAATCTGGTATTATTTAAATTACATGCACAAATGTTAACTCTCCCATCAGATTAAAACACTCCTTTAAAACATCACAGAAACCCACTACTGGACTGTTATATATATCCTAACAATGTCCCAGGTATTACAGATATAGTTCTAGAACATTCAGGCTTACAAATATTCCAGTTCTGGAGATTTTACTGTCCCATAAAAATACACCCTGTCTGTGGAGTTATCTTTTCACACAAAATTATGGATCATTACTCCAAAGTTACAAAAGTTGTTTTGCTTATAACATTGCAAGGCTACCACACAGGTCTTTCAGTGTTTGAGTAGGGCACACAATATTGAGTACTTCTGATACAGAGAAGGCTTTCTCAGAGTTACATGGGTTTTTCTTCCTCCAGAATCTGAACACCAGGAGACAAAGTTTTCACAGCCCAAATGTTATTGCACCCTGGTGAAACACTGGTTTTGGAGCTTTAGTGGGGCAAAGATGTTGATAAAACACTGGATTCCTTCTTTGCAGCATCTACACACAGCACACAGGTCTAGGGATCTACAAACACGAACTGGCTTCTGCTTTGGCGTTCCCAGTCAGCTGAAAATCAACCTGGAAAGCAGATTTCTACCACACTTCCATAGTCATAAACCCCATCATACTCTTACCTAGCAAGAGCAGCCTGCAGTTCCTCCTCTTTCTTGGCCAGTTGGATCTTCAGCTCTTCAATTTGGGCTTGCAGCTCAGCTATTTGGTCCTGTAGGTCTGTTGTTTCACCATCAAGTTTTCTTTTAGCTTTCTCTAACTCTTGACGGGTCTTCTCCTCCTTTTTCAAACGCTCTAAGGAAGGACAGAATTCTATTTGTAAGAAATGTTTTTCTATTGCCATCCTCAGAAGATTCAGGGGCTGGGCAATGGGTGGCAAGAAGGGTGCAAAGTTTAAGATATGCTGTATCCATTCTTTATGAAGAAATAGCAAGTAGAAATGTATGATTTAGATAGAAAGTCAAGAAAAAGCTTATGACTGGAGCAAAACCAAACCTCATCTTGATAGAAAATAAGGAATGGGCTCTAACAGAATGGCAGTTTGAGCTGCTGTGCCAGGGGAGCACAGACATCAGGGTTAAAGAATGAAGAACTACTACAGTCTGGAAAAAATTATGATGGCTTGCAGCTTTGGAAGGGCCAGGCTAGACTCCAGGAAGTCTCCTGGAAAATCGTAAGCCTGAAGGAAAACTTGGATAAACCATTTGTGCAAGTATCTGTGCCAATAACTCAAACCCCATTATCACTCTGCAACCCCAATAGCCTCCAGTAACGTAGTGGTGTAGCCAAGACACTGCTGCTCTTATTTCTTTGTGAAGACCATCCACTCATCAGTGTGGTGACAATAAGATACACTTAGGTGATCTGCCTGTGCACGAAGTCCCATGAAGATTTTGCTTAGCACAGCATTACCATGACTCTGAACACATTAGCATAAACCTAAGTGCAATATTTTGTAGGTTCTTGGTGCAGAGATTTCTCTCACATCCCATGGCTGCTACTGGATAAGGACATCATCTTCTATATGGTAACAGAGTCATCATCAAGAATCACCTCTCAGTGTCACACAGGGCTATTTAGGATTTTCCAGACAATCTAAAGTAACACTAATTCTCTCTAAACAAATCATCATTCAAAAAATAGCATCTTCCACCTTTTTGTGTATTTCTGGTGACAGTTGGAACAGTGTCTTAAGACCCAATTTTGCAATTCAGAAAGTTCACAGTAAACTATTTTTTTCTCTCCAAATTCAGTGCCTAGCTGTGTCAATATCCTAGCAAAGACACTTTTACATCATCCTAAATCATCTCCAAGACTAAGTATCATTTTACTGTGTTTATCAGCCAAGAAACTGCATGCCTTAAATATAAACTATAATTTCCATTTCTAAGGTCATCTGTCTTGGAACAGTACCATACCCGAACACATCTGTCAAGTATCTTCAGAAAGACTAGTCCAGATTGAAGAACACAACTATTTGAGTGTTATTTTCCAGTGAGTAAAGCCTACTTATGTCCATCTTACAGTCTCAGAATGTGATTTTTACAGAAAACATACATCTATCACCCATTATCCCTATTAATTCAATACCTTCCTTTACAGACAAGATTAAACTCTGATATTCTTCCATAAGCACATCAGTTTTAAAATATGTAGCAAGACAGGTCATAATACAATAAGTGATAAAACTATTCCCAAATTAGGGCACAGGGAGAAACTTTGCCTTATATTTTCCAGTTTCAGTAATGTTACACAGCAGCTATTTAACTGCAGAGTCCAGAAAGGTTAGATACAGGGCTAGTTCAGCCTCTGACAGCACTGGCTGAACAATCAGATACAAATGGCCAAAGAAACTGAACTGTTCTTTACAAACAAAGCATTAAACCAAAACAATTCAGATTTCCTTCAAGATTTAGATTAAAAGTAACAGCTGTTTAGGTATTGACACACAAGGTCACACTATGCAGATTGTACCAGTACCACAGGCTTTGTCAGAAGTGACCCATCCCTTTTAGCATGATGCCCAAGCTGAGAGTAGGGAAAGGCACTGAAGAACAAACCTTCTAAATCAGTGATCATCATTTCCTGCTTGTTCTTGAGTTTAGCCAAGTTTTTGGCCTTTTCTTCTTCTTCAGCCAGCTGAGAAGTACATTCAGCAATTCGATCCTCCATTAGCTTCTTCTCCTGGTTAGGGGAAAGAGGAGAATGAGAACTTTCTAAAACACAATTTGAAGAGTCTCCAAGCAGCACAAATAACTGAATGTGCAAACTCCATGGAGAGGTCTCAATCAACACAGATAAAACAGATTTTATTTCAAGTGACTGATTAAGGATCAATTAGAACAGTACAGAAACATGAACATTTGTTTCCAAGAAAGCGTGACTTGGAATTGAACACCAGGGGAGACCTGGGTTTAAGAAAGCATTTGCTGGTTGTTACCTACAATAAACACTGCTTCCAGTTCTTAGATTTAGAAGTCTTGTGAAACTGGATACAGAATGCATGGCAAATACCTTCCTTTTAAAGGCCACTGTGAAAGAAACTCAACCATTCCAAACCCTACAAGTCTTTAGGCACAAACTCACTACAAAGACATTACAGACTGCTGTTGTCTAGAGTGTTGTCACTTGGTACTACTATTACTTATGTGCAGAATCACCACTGAGCATACTGCTCTCACCTTCAAAAATTTGGAATTTTGGTCCTCCAACAGTAGGATCTCTTCCTCCATTTTCTTGATCTTAGCTTCAGCTGTCACTTTTTCAAGCTGTAACTTCTGTCGAGCTCCCTCCTCCTCATCTAACTGTTCCTCCAGGTCCTGGGAAGAAAAGCAATGGCATCTGTGCATTTTACAGGTTACCCATGTGCTGCTTCTGGGTTTGTATTTCAGAGTATTTTTTAATTTTTTTTTAAATTGGTAAAAAAATGCAATGTTTTAAAAAATGGGCTGCCCCAACACTAAAAACACATTTTTGTTAGATTCACTTATATCAATGATCTGGTAATGAAATTAAGGGCCATGTGATACTCATGGAAATTTTTATACTCTAATTTTAGCCAAAGCTGAAATATGCTGCCTAGGAAGCATACACTCACTACAGTGTCTTTCACATTCTTAATTCTGACCATAAAGATAAAATTAAAAAAAAATTCTACTTAATAACAAGCAAATCAGACCAAGTTTTATGTCAAATACTTCCTAGCATACTGCATCCAACTCTGGCATCTGGTGTAAAAGTGCAAGTGTCAGCCACAGAAAACAGATCTGGATCTCTATATTACAGCTGAAATGGTTCAGACATTGGCACACAAAGCTAGACACAACTAGAAAAGTGATACTTTATTGTGTTTCTATTCATTCAAGGTTTTAAATCAGATTCAGAGCCACACATTAATGAATGCTTATTAAAATGCATCAAGAGCTCAGAGATGTGGGGTTTATTTCCTCTTCAGTACCTTATTTTGAAAGGTAGCCAAGTTCTCAGCTATTCCATTTTTCACAGTCTCCAGGCATTCAAAAGGAAGCATCTAAATCACCTAATTTTCACCAAAAAAACCCACCCAAATAATGTGGGGGAGATGAAGTTGTCTTAGCTTTGTAAAGGACAAACAAGTATTTTTCATATCTACTGGATTTCAGTCAAAAAGGATCATCTCATGACATCATCCCACCAGCCTTTGTTTCTGTAAGCAAGCAGGTAAACCCCATGCAGTCATTGCCAGTTCCTCCCCCTTCAGAAATGCCCTTTTAATACTCCATGTGCCCATGCCACTGCTACCCACAGGGCACTCTGGCTTCACTTTTTCTTTCCTCTCCCTGTATACCTGGAGACCACAAGTAGCTCAGCACAGGAAGAGAAAAAATTCACACTGACTTTTTTCCCCACACGTAGTGCTAAGGAGCTGTAATACAAGGCATCCTGGCTTGGATCAGGAACAGTGTGGCCAGCAGGACCAGGGAGGTGATAATCCCCCTGTATTCTGCACTGGTGAGGCCTCACCTCGAGTACTGGGTCCAGTTTTGGGCCCCTCACTTCAAGAAGGATGTTGAGGTGCTGAAGCGTGTCCAGAGAAGGGCAACGAGGATGGTGAAGGGTCTGGAGAACAGGCCCTACGAGGAGGCTGAGGGAGTTGGGGGTGTTTAGTTTGGAGAAGAGGAGACTGAGGGGAGACCTTATTGCTCTCTACAACTCCCTGAAAGGAGGTTGCAGTGAGGTGGGGGTTGGTCTCTTCTCCCCAGTAACAGGCGACAGAACTCGAGGAAATGGCCTCAAGCTGCACCAGGGAAAATTTAGGTTGGATATTAGGAAGAACTTCTGTCCTGAGAGAGTCCTCAAGCATTGGAACAGGCTGCCCAGGGAGGGGGTTGAGTCCCCATCCCTGGAGGGGTTTAACAGACGGGGAGATGCGGTGCTTGAGGACATGGTCTAAGGGTAGACTTGGTGGTGGTGGGTTAATGGTTGGACTGGATGATCTTAGGGGTCATTTCCAGCCTTAAAATTCTATGATTCTATGATTTCTCCACACCACAGATGCTGAGGGAGATTTCCCATTCTTAACCATCCCATTTGCATGCTTTTCCATTTCCAGTTACCAAGAGGCATACCTGAATGTGGCCTTGCATTTTCTTTTTCTCATTCTGCAATATTTGGTTTCTTTCTTCTTCCTCCTCAACCCTGGACTCTAAATCATGTAGAATTTCTTCCAACTCTTGTTTTTTGGCAGCCAAGCGAGCCCTCATCTCTTCAGCTTCTGCAAAGAGCTCTGTCTCAGCCTGTAGCTGCTCTGCAAGGATGTTCTTTTCTTCTAGAAGCTGTAAACATACACAAGATGTAGTAAAGCAGTAAAAAACACATTTCAAAGTCTGCCAAGAGAGATTATATTTGTGATTATCTACTAAGTTACTTAAAGTTTTGCTTCAACTCTTGATCAAAGACTTTTAGCAGAGGACTTGACCAGCAGTGCAAGGCCCCAGCCTTCATAACAGGACTACAGCTGCATTCAGTCCCTTGTCCTCCCAGGTTGAAGGGACAGATCCCACTGTGCCTACCACATGTGTCCTGCTCTACCAGCTGCTAAAAAGTGAGGGAAATGCCCATTTCCTGGGCTGTTCCTTGCACTCATCCCTGCAGAGAAATGCTGGGCTGAAGCTGATACTGAGTCACTGGAACAGAACTGAATCCATCACTCCTAGCTGTGAAAAAGTGACAATTGAACAGAATAGTCCCTGCTGGGAGGGACTGACAACAATAACCTGCTCCAACTGCCTGAACACTTCAAGACCAAAACTTTCAGCATGTGGTTAAGGACATTGTCCAAATGTCTTTTAAACACCAACAGGCTTGGGGCATCAACCACCTCTCTAGGATACCTGTTCTAGTGTCCATCACCCCTGGGTAAAGAAACTCTTCCTAATATCTAGTCTGAACCTCCCTCAGTGCAGCTTTGAGCTATTCCCATGTGCTCTGTTCTGGGATCCCCTGAACATCCCCCCCAGCATCTCCCTCTCCACATCCCCTCCTCAGGAAGCTGTAGGGCACAATGTGGTTGTCCCTCAGCTGCCTTCTCTCCAAACTAGATGATCCCAAAAGCCTTCAGCCATTCCTGTTGATGAAAGACATGGCCTTTCATCACTGCTTTGCTATTCTATATATTCATCCCAGTTCCATCTTGTCTCAAAATTACCAGTGATAAATATCTGACTATTTTGACTGACACTCACTCAGCTGTTCTCTACATGTCTACCAATGTTACTTATCAGCATAAATTAATTTTTAGTTTTGTCCAATAATTGTCAGAATTGCTTCTCCGTGTCTTAAACAGCACAGGTACCCCACAAACATCCTACCCTGAAAATGACACTGCTACTGAAATTCTCCTGTAAACATAAAGACAAAAAAAAAACATTTAGTTTCATTACTGTGTTTCTGGTGAAGAGCTCATGCTGTATCTTCATATTCTAGATTTTAGGCAACTGGGAGAGGACTTAGCTCACCTGACCCACAACTGTCTCCCCAACACAGCTCCCTAACACAGGATATAGTGCAATACACATTCCATGTAGCAAAAGCTGATGTTCAGTACAAACCTGTTGATGTTTCCTTTCCATTTCCTCAAGCTCTGCCTCCACTTTTGTCTGTTTTTCCTTCACCTTCATTAGCTCCTCATCCTTGGCTTGAAGCTCTTCCTCTTGACGAGTGACCTGAAGAAGAGGCTTCACCTGCAAAGATGTGAGATGAACAGTAAGAACCTGCACTACTTATTCAGAAAAGTCAAAGTGACAGAACAAAACAAACCTTTGTGAATACTCTCCACCACTGCCAGTGCCTGAGCTTTAAATACGCAGCACAATTCCTCTGCAGGATTTTCAGCGCACTCAGCTGCTGTTGTTTCTTTGCAAAGGCCCTGAAGTTAGAAAGAGGAAAATACTCCATGTTAAATACAGCCAGGCATCTATCTGTGGTTTTAATTTTTAGGTTACCCAAGCCTAGAACACTTGCAGACCATAAATAGGCTTATTTTCACATTTCAGTGACTACACTACTCATTCCTTATATGAAGGAGTAGAGCAAAAACTGGATTCATCATTTTCAAAACAGTAATTATAAGTGCTATTTGTTCTTTCTCTTAATAGACATTTTTCTTAAAAAGATAAAAACAGGGTGCACATTGAATTACCCTTTAAAATAAAAGCAGATTATTCTTAAAAATATTCCAGCAAATTAGAAAGAGATTTTAACTTTTTTATTTTTTGTAGACTAACTGTACCATAAGCAGCTGATTATGGTACACCAAAAGGAAGATTAAGAAAAGGATATATTGCTATGGAACAGATTCACAGAACTGTAGGGGTTGGAAGGGACCTCCAGAGACCTTCCAGTCCAACCCCTGCCAAAGCAGGTTCCCTAGAGCAGGTCACACAGGTCAGTGTCCAGATGGGTCTGGAATATCTCCAGAGAAGGAGACTCCACAACCCCCCTGGGCAGCCTGTCCCAGTGTTCCATCACCCTCATCGTGAAGAAGTTCTTCCTCACATCGGCGCAGAACCTCCTGGGGTCCAACTTGTGGCCATTGCCCTTGTCNCTCTACCCTCCTCTTAATGCACCCCAGGATCCTATCGGCCTTCTTGGCCACCAGAGCACACTGCTGGCTCGTGGCCAACCTGCCACCCATCAGGAGACCCCGGTCCTTCTCCACAGAGCTCCTCTCCAGCAGCTCATCCCCCAGCCTGTCCTGATACCTGTGGTTGCTCCTTCCCAGGTGCAAGTCCCTACACTTGCTGTTATTGAACCTCATCTGGTTAAACAAAAGTACAAATTCTTATTATCCACCTATTTACCTTGATAAATTTACCTATTTATCAAGCAAGATGCCTTCTTAAGAAAATCTCTCCTGAAATGAAAGCTTTAATGCAGAACTCCCTATCAAAGAGGGTTCAGATAACCACAGGGGGAAAAAAAATTAAAAAAAAAAAAACCAAACCATTAACTGTGCACATACTTTCTAGCCAAGTATCCTCTACAGACTGCCTGGAAGAAGATGATAATGTCTGTGATCTTCAGGTCTCGTTCTTCTTCTAAGTGTGCCAAGACACCAGCTCGGAAAAAGATCTTGCTCTGTCCAATTCTGTATAAGTTGGGGTCCAGTTCTAATGCTCTGATCTAAGGGGATAGGCAAGCACATTGGTTTTATATCAATGAAAGGATAATTTTTGTTAAAACATTGGAAAGTTGAAACAACATATATATATATAAACACTTACCATACGCTCACAGGCTTGCTTGCCATCCATAAAACCTTTTGGAATTGCATTGGGAGTAAGGATCTCATACCTTCAAGTGAAATGAAAAATCACCTTTACATTCAACAACAGGCTACATTACTATAAATCCATAAAGCTACAGTGCACAGCTAAGGAATTTCCCCAGGAATTTTTAGAATCCATTTTAGATTGGTTTTCCCTTCCCTAGTGTCTTCACTATAAACTCATTGTATTGAGCTGCTTCAAGTCTGAGCCACTTGAAGACTTCAAATGGCTTTGGACTTTCTTCTGGTTGGGTTGGGGGCCCATTAACTAGGAATTTAATCTCATAAAAACTTTAAAAGACTGTTCCCATTGTTACCTCTGTCTAAACTCCTGGAATACTATCCGGTTTGGAAAGCCTTGTCGACAAATTCTTATTCCTTCCAAAACACCATTGCAACGAAGCTGATCTAGAACCAGATGTGGATCCAACTTTCCAGCCTGGCCAAAAATAAAAAAAAAAAAAGCATGTTCTTTAGTATTTTCATTTGTATTCATGTCAAACTGCAGGTTAAATTTTTTCAGGCTGCCCTCAAAGTCAACTCTTTAAATAAGGGGATGTGCATGGAACACCGAGAAGATATTTGACCAGTGCAAACAGCTTTGGCACTAGTATCTTCTGGTTTCAAAAGGAAGACACATGCAACATGCATAACTTAAAATGCATGAAGGGCTCTATTAGAGAGACTCAGGAAGGGTCAGGAGTACACACCCTCTTCTCATGATTCGGAATGATGCAGCGAACAAAGTTGGGATTTGTGTTTCGGAGCGTCGCCATCAGCTTGGTGAGAGACTCCTTGTAGAGCTGGCCAACAGTGCGGAACATGCCCTTCTTCGTCTTGTATGCAGAGCCAAAAGCTGTCTCTGTGATTCCAGTGACCTGATCCAGACCCACAATACGATCCACTGGGAAGGACAACAGAAGATAATTAAGTGGGTGTTAATATTTGCCAGGTAGAGAGGGAGGCAGGAGGAGGAGCAACAGTGCAGCAGCAGAAGCTTTGTGGGACAAATGACGGGAGATGCCATCAGTAGGCAAGGCAGCATGTACCAGGGACGCTGTGCAGAAGCAGTGGAACCAAAAGCCACAAACTTATACAGCAGAATAGTGGAGCTTTAGTAGGTACAGACCAAACTATCAGCTCTTTACTTGCAGTTCTACATGACCGGTAAAGCCGTTTTCCTTAAGTCAGCTTTAAGGAGACGGAGTTGCCTAGAAACTGGCAACGATTTGAATTCTTACAACACAAAATACTTCTGGGCTGAATACTTGGGATTAGACATTTGCACATATTTGCTTTAAAATGTAGAGTCACTTATGGTAATTGTATAGATTAAAGCTGAATTTCACTGAATATAATCAGGAGTGTTTTGAAAGTGTAACTGTTTACAGAACAGTTAGAAATAGTGTTACTTCAGTGACAAGAGGGGAAAAAGTATCTGTCAGACTTCTGCTCGTCTGCTGTTCTGAATAATTCTTCCAAGTTTTATATACATGTGAAAAGACCTCCCTGGCCAAAGGATGAGTTTCAGAACAGGAAAACTGCATACCAAAGCACTTCAAAGTTCTCATAAAACATCGGAGCAGAGGTTTTTCTTTTGGTTTGTTTTGAACATTTAGGGCCATCACTAAAACCTCAAGGCCAAACACATGAACGTGACTCCATGTGCAAGTCAACCAGAATCTAAACAGCTCATTAAAAAAAGTAAAACATAGGTGACTGAACACCTTCCTAACAGTCAAACTTTATCTTAAAGGTTTTTCCCAACCAAAGCAATTCTATGATAATTACAGATGGCACTTCTTAGCACTGAAGAAATACACAGCATGTATCAGTTCTCCATGGAATCCAAGCTTGCCAGCCAGAAACAAGCAATTACATTTTCACTAAAATTTAAAATTATATATTCAAAATTAAATTCAAAATATATGTATATTCAAAATTAAATTATAGTCAAACTTAAGTGATACTCAAATTCATTCATATCAAAGCAGAGGGAATTACGCTTTGCTACCAGTGTTAATTTTGTACATGAGGAATTAGTGACAATATTTTGTTCAAAACTCAGCTTGTTTTCAAAACTCTACAAAAAAAAATGAAAAGCAGAAAAATACAGGGCAACAAGTTTGCACAATCACTTGTAAGTCTTGTTTGTGTTACAGAGCAGCGCCCAGATCCTCCACGTGGTTTTGAACACAAGAATTTAAGTGGCTTAGCAAAGACAGAATAAGTAGGTGGCAAGTCATTCCTGAGATCATATCCCAAATATTTACTTTGCAGCAAAATTCAGTTTTAAACAAGAAATGGGATAGAGATTGCCAGGAATTGGTCTCTCAGAGGATGAACATAACAGCTTGCAAATATTAGAAACATGCACCCAGCAGACACCACTAATGACTAGATACCACTCAGCTTTTGGTTGGCCATGTACTTATGGTGTTGTAAATCTATGTGTTAATCTTTTGGCTACCTTCTCTCTATCCTCCAACTAGGAGAAGATTGTTTGTATTTGGAAGTTAAATATAAGCTTTCTCTATGGTTTCAGAGAAGTGACTGAAGAGCTGGACTCTGAATTCAAACCTTTTAACAATTACTTAAGGAAACACCACTAGCTTCCTCAAGTGCACGTGTCTCATGAGCAGTGGAAAATAAACCCAAGTAAAGAGCAAAGCCTGAAGGCCCAACCTTCACACACATGGATTTCTAAACCTGGGGAGAGGAATACAGGAAGGATGAGGAAGGTTGGATCTCTAAAGCGTCTTCAAAAGCTTTCAAAGTAGATGGATTTGTTGATTTCCCTTTGCAGAAGCTGCACATGTTTCTTAGACAAAGGGAAATATGAAAATGATGAGGTTTAGAAAAAGCAATTTCCCCAAGTCTGGAGGAAGATCATTTTGCTTACTACCCCCCACTACAACTGCAGCACTCATCCCAATACTTTAACACATTTTCCAGCTCTCCTCCCCAAAACCACATCCACGTTCTAAAACGTTCCACAGTTTTGTCAATGTTGGACTGCAGAAAGAAGCTTGATAACATTACAAAGCTTATGCTTGGTGCTACCAGAATTATCACTTAAGAAGCAATTCTGCATCTCAACATGGAACTAGTAAGCCACAAACCTTATCTGCAATGCTTAAATGCAATGCATAAAATATAGATGCTATATGTATGCAGCAGCAACTGAATAGGTATGCACTCAGAGACCACTTGCCTGGTGGAGGTATACCTAAGTTTAGCATGAAATGAAAAGTTCATGCAAGCCTACGAGCAAAAATGGTTTTCCTGGAGATACAACAGCCCTGCCTTTAGTAGGCCTACTGGTTTTATATCCATTCACCTGGTGGATCATGAAGACCAGTAATATTGTCATAGAAACAGGCTCTCTGAATATTCTGAATCTCTAAGGCAGAGAAACAGCAAAAACAGAAAGACAGAAGAGCAGATACACAAGACACTTCAGTTAGTATACAGAACAGGTTTATCAATTGCAAACAGACTTAACTGTGCTACAAAAGCAATTAGGCCACATCATATTCCATGCACATTTCAATTATCTGTGAAAGCACATTTTGCATATTTGGACCAAGACTTTTGCTTCTGTGTGTGTACTCAAAAGGAAAGAAGCAGATTCCCAATCAAAAAGTTATTTATAGATTCATTAAAAGTGCTCTCTGTAGCAAAGCCAGTTAAGTATTCCTGACACTAAGAGTGAAACTCGGGATTAACTTACAGCATCATCAATATCACAAGATTAATTTCTTCCTGGAATAAGAAACTACAAGATTTACATACTGTGACATGTAAAATATAATCTTAGTTAATATATGGTGATGTTAAAAATCACAATTGAAAAGTCCTTGCAAGTATTTATTTCGCTCTTTCTACTTCTTGGTGTATGCTGGTAAAATTGTGGATACACACTTTAAGCTGATGTGCAGGCAGACTAGCTAAAGAGCAGTGTACAGTGAAAACAGGAGATGATGGCATTTGATTTCAATATGCAGGCACTAGTATGGCTGTTCATGAATTTTATTTTAGGAGACACAGATTTCCAGGCTAGGACCCACCACTGCACAAGAAACAACTGTGCTGGTGCTCACAGCAGACAATGTTTCACTAACAGCAAGTACCACTACAGCTGCCAACATTCAGGACTTAACTGCAGCAATCCAAACTGAGAGTCTTGGACAAGTTCTACAGATGAATTTGACACCAGGTAACAAGTAGTAAGTGAGAATCAGTTCAAATAATGAACATGAGAAGCAGCTACTCAGAAATGGTACATGTGCAAGGGACCATAGGTGCAACCCAGCTTCCTTGTTCTTTTAATGCTAAAAATAGAGAGAAAATGCTACAGATATTTACAATGTAGAGGTGGAGGGTGAGAGGTAGAACAGGCACAAACACCCCCCCCAACTCATCTAACAAGATAAAAATCATTAATTAGTGGTGTTCTTGGAGCATGATCTCTTACCATCTTTCCAGAGCTCTGCAACAAACTTGTCCGAGGACTGGTGCAAGAGTGTAGCCACATTGTCATTGAGGGGGTCCATATTCTTCATCAGCCACTCATCTGCCTTGTAGTCCACCTGTAGAGTAGCCAAGTAGCACATGATCAGATCCACTAACCACTTTAATTTTAAATTTACCAGCGTGAAAAACCCCAAAGCTCTCAGAAACCTACACTCATGGTTTCCTCCTATCCTCTCCTTAATGCTTGCTTGCTATGAGCTTGCTGTGTCTCCTTAGAGCAAAGGAGCACAAAAAATTTGTTCTTTTGAAAGAGCAAACAGGACCTTTCTTAAAACTTAAGAATTTGACTTAATAGCTGGGCACATTTTCAGCATGGCATTACTGCCAAAATAAGGGCTTCACTGTGAAGATGTACAAACAACCCCAATATCTAAATTACCAGAGAACAGGTGATGTGCTGCAAAATGTTTTAAAAAACCAAACTCACTACAGGAATTATATTTAAACATCTTCCTATAAAAAAAAAAAAACCACAACCAAACCCAAAGCTCCTATATTGAAACAGCCAATTCTGTGGCTTGCAATAAAACAGAAGCTCAGGTGTTAAACTCAATGCTCCCAGCACGTTTTCATCCCAACCCAAAAGAGAGCCCTAAAATTCCTTAATTCCAATAAAGCCTCCAAGCAGACTGGCAAGTTTTTGCTTCAAACAAATGTTGGGTTTTCTATTTTTAAACCAGGGCACCAGAAGGAAAGCCACATTTAAATGCTTCCAGCATCCAAAAAACAATTAGATAGACATCTCAGTACTTCTTGCACAGAAAGCTATTTTCCCAATGATTCTAGTTTTGAGGGAAATACAGATTCCAATCAAAAGCTGAGCTGTGCCCTCTGACAGAGGAAGACAGGCACTGCAGCACCAGCACCCAGGAATGCCTGCCCAGCTTGGCAGAAGTAACACATTCCTCAGCACCGTTACTTGCTGCAGTCAAGCACCAAGCTGTTTTACTTGGCTTTGATTACCTAAAGGTATTAATTCTTGTTTCACAACTGATCTACTAACTGCAGTAACAGTGATGATTTAATTATTTTTAATTTGCTGTTTAATTCTTGATACGGTAAAATGTGTAATTTATTTCAATTTTTGATACAATGATCTACCAGGCACCACTGACATCAAAGATTAGGTAACAATACTATAAAGGGAAATTAAAGGCTGGCTCTTAGTCATTTGCACTGCTTCTTCTAAGTATCAGGACAAAAACTGGTACAAGGATTAAGTTTTAACTGTTTACAAAAATAATTACATGGTGTGGCCCTAATGGCAGAACTGTGATCACAAAGGTTCCACTAAATGCTGACAAGAACATGATTGTTTCATGGCTCCATTCCCATGACAGCTGAACTTCACCCCTCAACAGGAGAATAAAGACTGACCCAACAGTAAAAATGAAAAGGTATCAGCTTACCTCAAAAGGGGATTAAAAATAAAAAAATCTTATGTGAACTGAGATAGAAGCAAAGAGGGTACACACACGTTAAGCACTCCTATCAACTTGGAAACACAGGTACTCAGAAAAGCTTCCTTTCAATACAGGTCTTGGGAAAAAAAATAAAGACCTACAAGCCCTGACAAAGTTAAACTATTTGTTTAGCATCAGCTTGTATTTTTCAGTTCTGTCAATTTGATAACAAGTTCTAAATATGTTCAAGAAAACCAAACAAGGCCACCCTCCTTCAGAGACTTCTAAATTTGGTTGCTATCCTGCACAGTCCTCTCCCCAAACCAGCACTTCCAGCCCAGCCTTACCTTCCCTGCATAGTGAATAATGCAGAAGTCGGCCTTATCCTTTAGCTGTCTTGGCTTTTGGAACTTGGAGTGAGTCCCTTGCTCTTGGACCAATTTTTCCACAAAAGTCTTGTCAGTAGCCTTTGGGAACCAGCATTCTTCATCCAGTAACGCCAACACACCAGGGGGGTTTGCCTGAAATCCAGTCAGATTTAACCTGTGTTAGTACTTTTTTTTAGAAATTTTATTTCTAATATTTAAGATACATGATTGAATGCCAGGTAAGGAGTTGCCTAAACAGAATCAAATAATTACAAATAAAACAATTTATTGGGGAACTCCAGTCCAGTGAACAACTGGTTCAAACAACTTTATTCCAAAGCACCTGGAGGCAGACACAAATCATAGAATCATAGAATGATTAGAGTTGGAAGGGACTCCCAGAGGTCATCTAGTCCAACCCCCCTGCAAGAAGCAGGGACACCCCCAACTAGATCAGGTTGCTCAGGGCCTCATCCAACCTGGCCTTGAACGTCTCCAGGGATCCAGGGGCATCCACCACCTCCCTGGGCAACCTGTTCCAGTGCTCCACCAAATGACCTGATCTAGCACCGACAAGAGCTTTGCTTTGAGCAGAGACTAGAATGACCTCCAGAGTTACCTTCTGCTCATCCACATCTCCCCAGAAGAAAGTGTCCCGCTTTACTGGGAGCTAAACTGAAGACAGTTATCCCTCCCAGCCCCTCAGTGCTGCTGTGGCAGGTACCCAGCCACCCCATGCCAAGCCCTGCACTGACAGCCAGTAGATCAGCAACTGCATCTTCAGGAGGCTTAACTTGTGCAGCCAGCACAGCTTTACATACTCCCACTCCTCCCAAACCACTTCAGCCCTGCATTTGAAGGTTTGTTTGTCCTTAAAGTGAAGCAGGGAACAAGCAGTGTCTGTGTTTTGCAGCTGTACAGTCGTTTGACAGGACCATTTTCTTCAGGGAAGGCAGAGGGATGTACACAGGAAAGCAATGGAAAAAGCAATTTGTAATGTCTACTTCAGAAGGTTCTAGTAAATGTCAAGTTTACATATTTGAAGAGATGTGTTTGTGTCTATACAGCATCACCTTCTACACGAAAGCACATTTGTTTTTTAAAAAAAGACCTGGATGCATTTTAGGATATTCACCTAAACATCTGCATACTGAGAGCATCCACATTTACCCCTCATGCTTTCTGGCAAAGACTTTACATTTTAAGGAGCCTGAACATTCTCAAGTTCCACACAAAGTGCAAACCTTTGATAAATGAAACAAGATTTCACTTTTCCTTCTCTACAGGACTACAATAGTGTGGCTCATGGGCTGTTCTGCTCTTCAGAAAGCACAGTAGTGCTGGCAGCTGGCATGTATTTTATAATACACACAGAGAAGTGTGAAGAGTAGGAACTACAATGCTCAGGGTTTAACTGAAAAGGTCAGAAAATTATTTGGGCAGCATAGTTCTGAGTTGTGAAGAATGACAACTCTCATGAATAATAATCTTCGCTCTCACCCTCCTCTTTCAAGCCCTATATAGCCCTATATGTAGCTGCCATACATTAAGCAACTGAAAGAATGTGTTGAAAGCACAGTGACTAAAGCCACCGTTAAGAAACTGCTTTTCTATTCACAAAGCAGCTTTAAGGGGAAAACTCTGCCCTAAAGTATCAGTGATTTTGCTTCAGGAAGTTTACTCTAAGTCCTGAAAAGCTTTCTAACTGAGCACCATTCTAAGGTTCCTAGAACAGAATTGTTTAATACAAACTTGACAGGACTAAAAATTAAATTTATAGGGAAAAATATTGTAAAAATAGCCAAATACCTTTAGCTCAGTGTTCTACCCTAACAGGGCAAAAGCCTGTGAAGAGAAAACCTTTGACATATTTAAGACTTTGCATTTCAGTCTTCAGGTTTTTGTAACAATTCCACACAAAAAAAAAAATCATTGTACAGTCCTACAATTTGCAGGCTGTAAAAGACAACACCATGAATGGAATCTCTTGTCCACAAAAGATTATTAATGCACAAACTTACAGGTCTTTCAATTAAGTCAATGCAAGGCTGCAGATCCAGTCCAAAGTCAATGAAATTCCACTCTATTCCCTCTCGTTGGTACTCCTCTTGCTCCAGGATAAACATTGTATGGTTAAATAACTGCTGAAGCTTCTCATTGGTGTAGTTAATACAAAGTTGCTCAAAGGAGTTCAGCTGCAAAAATGATGTTAGTAAGGAAGAAGAATTCAGTGACAGGAGTTATCATGTATCCGGAAGCCAAAAAATTGACCTTACAAGAAATTTCCAAATACTCTGCAACATGTAAACACATTGTAATGAAAACTGGAAAACACAGTAGTCCAATCTCTTCTGTTCTGTTACAGATAATTAAATAATGTACAGTACTATCACATACAAACTATCACATATAAAAGACCAATTTAGACAAAAGTAATATGATTTTGGGTACTGTAATTTAGGGTTGTCAAAGCATTCATATGCTGTGAGAAAACCCTCCTGTAGCCTTGGAACACACATTAAGTGGCTTCTGCACTTAGCCCTGACCACCCATTAATGGGGCAGGTGAATAAAGCTCACTAGCAGTGTTTTAAAATACCTCAAAGATTTCAAATCCAGCGATGTCCAGAATTCCGATAAAAGACGCTCCCTGTCGCTTGGTCCTGTCCAAAGCTTTATTAATGCGGTGGACGAGCCAGCGGAAGAGACGCTCATAGGTGGCCTTGGCCAAGGCTTCCACTGCAAAGTCTGCCTGAAAATGTAAACAGGAAAATTTACTTACCCTGGAGAATTCATCAGAAGAACAGACGTGGATGTTCTCGCAAATAACTAATAGAATAATGTTTAATGGAGTTAATACCACTGAGGAATGAAAACAAGTAGTAGAGGCAGTGTGTAGTCTGCGTAGTGTTATGAGAAATTTGTTTTTAAACTGTTCCATAAAAGCACCAGATGTGATTTATGTGTTTCAAACACACAACAATAACATTAAAGGATGAAAGGAGCAATAGGTCAAGGAATGGTAGAACAGCAGAAACATTTCCCTTTGGTTTTTACCATTTAAGAACATTTAACAAGGACTATTTAATCTCAAACAGATGCAGTGGCAGTACACAACTCCAACTGTCTTTACTAGGAGCTAATCAGGATGAGGCACAGATTCACTTCATCTTTAAAGCTCCACAACTTACCTGTTCTTTGGTCTGGGCTTTCTGAACATAGTCTCTGCCAACCTTGATGCGTGGTGTCAGTATGGCCCGAGTGAACTCCATCACGTTCATCCCCAGCAGATGGCACAGTTTCTGTGCAACTGGAGAGCAAAGCAATAAAAGGACGTGCTTAAATCCTCCAGCCCCCACAGCAGCATCGGTGAAACCAACCAACTTAAAAACTGCTCTGTCCTTGCCAAGAACAGGCAGGGAGATGTCCTTCTGTCCTGTGGACAGACATATCCCACTACACAGCCCGTGCCTGCAGGGCTTCGTCTTGAAGGTTGATGGAGGTCTCAACAGAAGTAAACCATGGATTTGCCATGGGGAAGGTGGAAAGCACTAGATTTCATGACATTGCAGAGAGGTCAAGAAACAGCACGTAGCCCATCTGCAGGAATTCCTTCTCTTAATGGGCAACACTCAATTTTTTTCATCTCCAGTTTAAAAAAATAAAAGCACAGTATGATGAAATCACACATCAACTCTATCACACTAGAGGTCATTTAAAACCTGTTGCAATTTAGGCAAGCATGCTGGTGTACTGCTCCTATTACTGACTGTATTAAATATGTTTGTGCTATTTAAAACATGGGTTTGTACTATTTCAAA
Organism: Heliornis fulica; assembly: GCA_013399135.1. NCBI lineage: Eukaryota > Metazoa > Chordata > Aves > Gruiformes > Heliornithidae > Heliornis > Heliornis fulica. The sequence goes on from VXBZ01010785.1 coordinate 282,633, forward strand.
GAATGAAGAAACAAGCAGCAGTGTGCTTTTAGACAGAGTGAACTCTTCTGGTGTCATGTCTGTTATCTGAAATAACACATTGCCCACAACACAGTTACCTATCCTCGCTGCATCACTACCTCTTTCTAAATACATTTCCCAGGAGGTGTTTATGATTCCATGCTTCTAAAAATGAAAGTGACACTGAAGGTATTTTTAGGTCTGGGTAAGTGCTGCCCTTTCACAGGAAGCCTTCCCCACTATCCAGAAAGTATTTTAACCCCTAGTCTTTGCAATCCAACAGCTCAGTGGTTTGCTGTCCAAAGGAAAAGTGCTATTTTTATTAATCAGCCCTGGAATATAGATTTCAACATCAATATATGAAGAGCGTCATAGAATAGAATCACAGAATCCCTCAGGTTGGAAGAGACCTTTAAGCTCA
>VXBZ01010785.1:283080-327689 GCA_013399135.1 Heliornis fulica
CCTCTCTGCACCCTCCTTGCAGGGACTTGGAGAGAGTGAGAAGGTCTCCCCTCAGCCTCCTTTTCTCCATACTAAAAAGCCTCAGAGTTCCCTCAGCTGCTCCTCACAGGGCTTGTGCTCCAGACCCTGCCCCAGCTCCATCGCGCTTCTCTGGACACGCTCCAGCATCTCAATAACCTTCCTGGAGCGAGGGGCCCTGACCTTCACCCAGCACTCAAGGTGCAACCTCACCAGAGCTGAGGACAATGGGACAATCCCTTCCCTGCTCCTGCTGGTCACATCATTCCTGACAGGCCAGGTTGCCATTGGCCTTCTTGGCCACCTGGGCACACTGCTGGCTCATGGTCAGCCACTGCCAACCAACCCCCAGGTCCTTTTCCTCCAGGGAGCTCTCCAGACTGCAGCACTGCCTGTGGCTACTGTGACCAAAGTGCACTTGGCTTTGTTGAACCCCCTAAGGTTGGCCTCTGCTCACCTATCCAGCCTGTCCAGGTCCCTCTGCTGAGACTTCCTCCTTCCAGCAGATACACACACACACAATTTGGTGTTGTAGACAAACTTACTCAATCTCCTTGTCTAGATCATTAATGATCTGGCTTTTTTTCTGTGCTGGTTTTAAAAACACCACCACATCCTCTTAATGTTGAGATTCTCTGGCTGTAATTTCATTAGAAGGCTTCATGAATCAACACACAGGTTGATAAGGGACATTAAAGTATCACAACTTGGATACTCCTTTCCCTTTAGGGAGGAGCACTGCTGTCCTTTCAATACAAAACACATCAGCACATCAGGTAAAACTTGACAGCACTTTCTACTAGACACTTAAGGCTGTAAGATCTTAAAAAAACTCAAAACCAGAAAACAAGCACTGGAAATGTGAAGTAGCTATAAACACCAGCTTGATACTGTGGCACAATGGATACTGCACTTGGGATACTACAGTTTGGAAGAAGGAGGGGGCGGGGGAAGAGGGATTCCCCCACCCTCCATACTTCAAACATGACATTCTGCTCCTCTTTCATGGAATGCATTGTCCCTACCTTTCCAGTTTGCAGTACATCACAGGTTAAGTAACAGACCATAGCAGAGGTGACACTGGAAGTACACTATTCACACACTGAAGGAAGTTGTAGCCAACATTGCAGAGGTTTGACTGATGCAAACAAAACCATTTTGAAGTTAAAGCTCTATCACTTCTGCAGGTAGGACTGGTTTACACTAGTTCAGCTTGATTTATGTCATACTTAAAAACACCTGCCTAATTCACACTGTTGGTTTCAAACTGAGGAAGGTCCATTTAAAAGGTGTGATGGTAGAAAGTCTTGACTACCCTGACTTGTAGTTTATTCCCATTTGGTTCTGAATATAAAATTCAGAATCATTACAAAGCAAAGTTACTGGAAAGCTCGTAGCACAGTTGAACCTTATGAGGTTGTTTATGAACCTCAGCCCTTCCAGCAGAAAGCCTCCTTCCCATGCTGGTAAGCGTGAGATGGGTCTCCAAATACGACTTCTTTAGCCATGAAGGCTATATGGCTTCCTTGCCAGCTCTCATATCTATACCTGAAACAGATAATTGTTTATCTGCATCTATTTCTATGGAGTAGAAACTGCCTTCCATATTCTTCAAATAGGTGAACATCTCATACAAATACCTTTGCAGCTATGGGGACACTAACCTGACCTGCTGCAGAAACAGACCTCAGGGAGATGCATCACTATCAACAACACTTGTTTCTCTGGAGGGCTCTAGGAAAAGCCATTACAGTCATGTGTGACAATAGAGATGATAAAGAAAAGAGAGATAGTTTCAGTCCATGTCTTGAGAAAGACACTGTATCAAAGATCATACAACCAAATAAAGCAAGTTTTAAATACAAGAGAACAGAAGTATGTTTTAACTATGATGTGAGCTTTTCAGCACCTTGGCTTTATAAGTCTGAATTCTGTATCCAAATTATATGATGATATTGAATATTTATATTCACATCTAGTATTAAAACTCAGAATAGTATTTCCAAAACCCAATGGCAATACAATAAAAGTCAAGGTAGTTGGGAAGTAAAAGCACTTGTATATTCCTACTCCACACCTTCTACGTGGACAAGGACTCAGCTGAGTTGCTTAAGTTAACACTAAAGCCCCCCAAAATAATCCCTTGCTCAACTTTTTTTCCTAACTGCAAAACTCATGCCAGTTTCCAGACAAATACTCAATGAGTAGTGAACTCTACTCCACAGCTGCTTGCTGCAGTACTCTGGGCAGGAAGCTGCCACCCTGGGAAATGGCAGAGGTTCTGGACAGTGACAACAATGCACAAGCACAGCAATTTAGGACAACTACAACTGAGACACAGGCAAGCATCTGAGTTGAGCATGTGTAGCAGGTCCTGCAGATGATGGTTGTTACTGCTCCTTCCACTGAAGTCATGTCTCAAGCTGACTTTCCACGAGAGCATTTAAAAGGCCGACACTGAAGTACTAAAGGCCTGAGATTTGCTTCTGCAGCTATCTGTTTATTCTGTGAAGAAATATACTCCTTAAAATGGGAATCACATTGCAGGTACTAACAGAGAGATTAAGTTTTAGCTACACTGCCACACCACTTCAGAAATGAGATTTTCTTAAATGCACCATTCTTATGTTCAGCCATTTCTTTGTGGAAGTTGTGCTTGGCTCCAGGATCCTTATCATTGGCAAGAAAAGTGCTGTCAGGACCCAAGGAAAACATCCTGATTTGAGCACACGCTTTTTCCTAGTGCTTCACGTCTTTGTAGATAGCAATAAACAAGACTAGACCTAAAATACTTGTTCTGTGTAGAAGCAATGCAGACAGCATAAATTCTGTGATACTTCAACTTGCCTGCATCCTGAGAATGGAAGAGGAGAGCTTTAATAACTGCCTGTTGGCTACTGGAGCAGTCATGGTGTCTCTGGCACAGAAAGGCATCAGGGCAGCTCAGAAGGCTGCTCTGTACTAACGATATACAGCAGCAGGAAGAAAACTACAGCACAAGTTAAAAGAAGCCACACAAACATGATCAACTTACCAGTATTCTCTGGCATAGAAGCTTGATCTGTATTTCTCTCCTTCTTAAAGGAAATATTTCCAAATTGCAGCACTGAAGATACCACTTTCAGCATTGCTGTGTTAACAGAAGACATATTGAACAGCTTAATGGAAGAGTGTGCCACTTAACAAGTTTTTATTCTACTACTGGTGTCATTTTCCTTCCAAATACAAAGTATGAGCTCAGAAAGGAAATATTTTGTACTGTACTTTGGGGTGAGTGGCTTTAATTCAGCTCTTGCTCATGTTAAGCAAATGTTTGCTGCAGGCTGTCAAGACACTGAAGGAACATTAAGTTTGGTGACACTTCAAAAAAAAATCAGAAAGGGTCAGTGACTTACACAAGATCTCATCATGCGAAAATCCCATGATATGCATGGCTTCCATAGTTTCCTGAAAGTTATCCTTGTCTTGTTGCCCAGGAATGGGGATGTAGCCATTAGATAAAAATCTGTAGTTGTTAAATCCTTCAAGCAGCAAATCAGCTGCATGGAGCAAAGGGGAAGAGACAGAAAAATAAGCCAAAGAAATGCTGTTCACACCCACCTGCCCTCACTAAACACACAACCATGCTTTATGAAATCAGTTCCAAAAATAAAGCCATTATGCCAGCTTCTGAAACGCTAAAAATATGAAGAAGCTGAAGCCAGATTCCCAGAATCTCTATCTGTACCAACCTACATTAGCTCTTTAATGCACTAAGCCAGTAAACAGCCCATAACCCGATCTCAAATCCCTACTTGGAATATCCTAAAAGAAGCATCTCTTCTAAAGGCACAGACACAGGCAGAAATGGAGTTAGGTATTGATGATAAGCACATCGAGGATGTTAAAGACAAGGTTGTCCGATATGGAGGGAGAAAGAGCAGATCAATTCTCTGAAGTCTGTACCTTCACAGAGCTTCATTTATCACAGCCAAACAGAAATGCCCAGTTTCCAAGGAAAAAAAAGAATAGAAGATAACTGACACAGTACTGCAATGGCTGAAGAAAGCTGCAGGGTTTCATCACATTCCCATAAAATTACTCTGGTCCTGGGCTGTCACTGCTGAGCAGGCTTGTTATTTATCAGCACTGTCGCTTCAACCCAGCGATTCCCAGCCAGGGACTGCCCAAACTGGACTTTGTCATGCCAGAGCTGTTACTTGACAGCATACTTGATAAAAGACACGAGTTATTTCAAAACAAAGCCACCTGGCTTTTCAGCCTTCTTCTAAACCACCATTTCAAGACCAAAGGCTAGTTAAAAAAGACTCTGCTAACGCTGAAATAACAGTTGTATCAAGCAGAAGCAACAGGTTTACAAAATGAGACTCTCAACTTACACTTCAGGTGCTCTCCTGCTCCAGCCAGTAGTTGATAAAAGATATGAAACGTCCGCTCATCTTTAGCCTGACGAACAGCACGAGACTTTTCCAACAAGTCTGATTATAACCAGTCAAGGACCTTTAACAATTTTTTACTTAAAACATCCAGTGCAAACATAACTTTCAAGGCAGGCTACAGAATTACTTCCAGACCAATTAGAACTTGTAGTTGTAGTGACGGGACTATGGCCAATGTGACCTTTCAGCGACTTTAACTAAGAGATTTCAAATCCAAACCATCAGAATCCCACATTCACTCTCAGTAAACTCATTTCCTGGCTGCTGGCTGCAATCCCCTGCTCCATGTCTGCATCAGATCAGCTAAAGTCTAAGTGAGAGGAGAGCTGGCTGTTCTTTTTCAGTCACTTCTTCTATGAAGGTCATGACTGAACTCTTACCAGCAGAACCCCAATGTTTACCTGGTGTGTTTTTACAGGCAATTTGTGCTGCCTTTAAACAGCTCCCTAACTCAGCCTGTGCAGCAGTTAGCACCAAATAAGCTGCCATGCACTGTGATGTTATTTCTTATTTCTTGATGTCTCTTATTGTAAAACAAACATGGGATGGGGATTTGAAGTGACACAGGTTACAAGCAAGGATAAGTTCTTGTGATGAAGAAAAAATTCTCCAAGAGTTAGGTCCTCCTGTTTTCACAAAGCTCTGGACAAAAGAATTCACCTAACTTTAATAAATACAAAAACTACCTTAATTCCCATGCTGAATGAAAAAATAATTTATAATTAAAGCATATTTTGATTAACTATAGATCCTTCCCAGCCTTATTGGGAAGTTATATTTTGTGACAGTTCCAAACATTCACTGTACTAAATTAAGTCAGTTCATTCAGCAGCAGCAGAATGAAAGCTGAACTGCAGCGCTGTTTATGATTAATACTCACACGACTTTGTTTACTAAAACTTCCAATTTCATAATTTTATGATCATCCCAGAAAACTGGCTAAACTAAAAAGAGTAACAGATCTATTATTTTTTGGTATAAAGAATTTCATAGAGGGCTCTCAGTGCAAGTATTTTTACTTGTTCTTGTGCTGTCAAATAAAAATAAGCCCTAAAGCCATAACTGAATTCAGCTTCAGTATTCATTGTTAGTAAGTCTCACGTTATTGAGTCTACACTGGTATGTAAAGAACTTAAGAAGACAAGGTGTCCCAGCACTCCCACTGAGCATCACCTCCTTCCAGGCAGAGCTGCTCCTGCAGTGCTGGCAAGAGCAAAACCAAGATTTTGGCACAATGCAGTAGTTCAGCTTCTCATTAGGAAGCATTTTTTTCCTAGTAACATTCATAAAGCAAGCACACTTTAAATAGTTTCCCTATTTAGCTTACCCTGTTCTTACAGCTAGTCTGAAAATCCAGCAGATTCCAGAGTGCTAAACTTTGGAGTATCTGATTTCTAAGCTCTAGGAAGCACGCTGACTTTGTGGTATTTGATGGGCTGTTTTGAAACAAAGGAGAGATGGATGCAGCCAAAGGAACGCAGAGATGTGGTAACCTTTCACTGCATTCCAATGAATTCTAGGGTTAAAAGCAAAACAATTGGGGAATTTGCATTCTGCAGTAATATGCCACTGAGTAGGATACACGTCTCGATGTTGGCCCCAACAATATAACCAGTAACATCAAAGTTAATCCTAATGAACTTGCCCTGCAAAGAAAAGAAAGGTTTTTTGTAATTATTGATATTTATTAAGAAAACAAAGCTGTCTACATGACAACATATTGCTACCTGCATGCACAACAAGCACTTCATACCAGTTCAAATGACATCTTTCCTTCAATGTGCTCAGCCATCGTTTCTCAGGGGTGTTACCACACGTGCACACACACTTTCTAAAGCTCAAAGAATTTGTATTCTCAGTACATTTGTAACCCAGACTTATGAAAAACCTTTCATAGCAAAAAGCTCAGTTTCTCTCAATAACACCACACACTGTCTAAGGTTAAAAGCAACACTGAGATTTTAAGCACACTTACTTCTCCAGCACCCTGACCGGCACCGAGATGTGCGTTACGTGTAGCGACCCCAACCCTGGTGTGCTGCACAGCCCGCTACACTTCTCATTCCCTTCCCAAAACCAGACTGCCTCCAACCTGCACAGCTCTTCTCCTCTAGCAGTTGGTAAAGAAAGGACTAAGGGAGAGCCAACATGCCCATTCCAACCACACACATCTCCCTTTCTCCACAAAGGGCCAGCAAAGAGCACACTTGCCACACACAGAGCAGCTCACAGAAGGTCACGAGTGGATATATTATACCACTTTTAAGCCATATCAGTTCCCCAGTCTGATTTTTCCCTTGGCTATAAACATTCCCAACAGGACAACATGTTCCAGTTGGACCACTTTTAACAGCACCATTACTGTATTTCAAGGTTGTGCTCATGAAACTTAGGTATTTCCCTGATTGCAAATGTGAAGAATCCAGTGGGGATACCCAGTGACAAACACTGGGCTCTTCATTTTCATGGCATCCTGTCTCTAGAGCCCTCTGTCCACATCTGACCAGTTTTGTGAGATGAGGGAGCACCACAGCAGTTTGCTAACAACTGTTCAAATGCTTCTTTCCATGGTACTAGCACAAATCCACCTACTAACAGGTTTTGTGGTGGCCTTCTCAAATTCCTGTTGTAATCAGCATCCAAATCTTCACTGATCTCCAGTCTGAGTGTTGTTAGTAAATTCCTCCTGGGCAGATCCATTCAGCTCTGAGACTACAGTATTGATTTTCATATTAAATATTCTACTCTGCAACCTTGTCAAATATATAGCACAGAATCTTAGGAGATGGAAGGGACCTCAAAAGATCATCTAGTCCAACTCCCCTGCCAGAGCAATGGCCTGACACAGTAAGTGTACACTGGGAGTATATTGCCATGCTACAGTCACTGGAGCTATCAGAATCATTCTCAACTTCCCTGATAAAGTCCATTCATGTAAAACATCTGTGTGCCTAAAAGTGATCAAGTTTCTCCTAAGTCCCACCACTGAATTCAGAGAAAGGGACCTACCAGCATTATCTTGACTTAGTCCCAGTGCAAAGGAACTGCTCAGTTACCGTGGTTCTACCTCTTCAACTCAAAATACTTCAAGAAAACTCGTGAAATACTTTAAACTGACTTCAATGCTTACTTCCTGAAGCTTAATCTGCCATTTAGTTGGCAAGGCAGTGGCACTAAAGTGACCTTGCCAAGGAGGAAGGCCAGGATTTCAAGCATGCCTTGTCAGGGACCAGCACTCAAATTCAGATTTCCAAGTATGAAGAAACAGAGCACTATATGCTTGACTTAGTATAACTGAAGCATTTATATTCCTTGCTCAGGGACCATTCCAGAAAGCTGCATTTATAACTGTCACCAAGAACAAACTGACACTTTACTGAAATTCAGCCAACAGACTAGATAAAACACACACGTGTCAGCACTGGCACGGCAAGAACGGCAGCTGACAGCTTTTTACCTACAACAGGTACCACAAAGCCTCTTCCAAATAACACACCTTGAATTACATGTGAGAACTAACATCAAAACTGCATGAGGTCTAATCACTGGCTTTTTCTGATCAAACCACTTTACTCTGTTTCACTCTTAAAAGTTACCTAATTTTTGCTATCAGGTTACCAGTTCCATGAACAAGAATGACAGAGAGGAAACACAGCCACTAAGCATCAGAAGAGGGGTCCCACACACTCCCTGCTTCTAGTTCAACCATTGCCCAAGGCTACCATGGAGAGGTAACTTACCTAGATCATCCTCTTCAAATCAAAATATTAACATATCATTTTAGCTAGCACTGGTAAATCTTGCTATGAAATCTTGATCAGTTAGACTGCAGCGGTCGCCATCTAACAAGTGACTTCTGCTTACACTGTCATCACAGCACTAACTATGTGGCTTTGTTAAAAACCACATCAGAAGGAAACATTTGGTTCTGCAATCAGCCCAGCAAGCCCACTCTTCTAATCACTGCAAACCAGAGGCTTTATTTCCTGAGCCACAAGAAAACACTGCCTATGTGCATTACCCCCAAGCAGGGAACAGGCTGGCATCTCCCTGCTGCACAGTGAAGGCTGTCACCCCCATATGGGCTGAGCTACAGCCCTTTGCACTTCGTGAGAGGGTATGTATTCTTTTAAGTCAGGTTTTACAATAGTTGTTACTAAAGATTATTTTTTCTGCCTGAAATGACACCATCTGGAGTGCATTATACTTGCTCCTTTACAAAAATAGAGCTGGAGCCATTGGAGTGATTACATTCATGATGGCAGAGCGGATTTCTGTGTAACACAAACCAGATGGTAACATCTCTTAAGAAAAAAAAAGTATTAGCATTAAATTAGTACAATCTTTCATGGATTCAAGATATTTAACAAAGTAGAATTATTGTGCAGTGAAACCTGTTGATACTATAAATCCCACAGCAAACATATATAAGCATCAAGCAGTATTGCAAATAATGTGGCTATAAAAGTTGGATTTCTACAGTACTTTGCTCTCTCTCCTTGACTGAAAAGCCTAAAGGATTCAGTCATATCATTTTCCAGAGTCCTTATCACTGGAACCAAGCTCCTACACTATAAATACAAGCAACTGTTGAAACATCAAGGCAGCCAAGAAATCTTTCATTGGTTCTATAAATTTTAGTTTCGTTCTCAGAAGACAAAAAGATTTAATACCTCTTCTCTTATACATCTTTTCCTTGAAATCAGAGATGGCTTTTACTTTTATTTCCTTCAAAGGAAAGGAAGCTTTATGAAGTGGTAAATAGCTATTAACCCCAAGTCCCACCACTATTTTTAAAACAACTGAACACATAAAAAGTGGTTATCTGCCACCAAAAGTGTCTGTGACCAGAAGGCACTGGCCCAACAAAAACATCAACCAGCTATGAGCACCCAGTGTCTTGAGTAAGTTGCTTGGACAATCCTTCAGATTTTGTATTCAAGTCTTGCACTTTTTTAAAAAAATTGAGTATGTTCTCTCTAAACCAATCAATTGATGAAGTCATAGCTGTTGATGAGGAGGTGACATACTTAGCCGAATTCCCTGTGATGCCACGCTCCTTCAGACCTCAATGCAGCCGAGTGGTAATCTGGGTATGCAAGCCACAGCTTGGCTCTGTGACACAGCTTCAATTGTTGTACTATGAACACTATTGTCAATTCAAGGATGGCTGAAGTTAAAAACAGGATAAATAAAAGCAGATCTTGCCAAAAGCCATTGAGGATGCATCTTCGGTGACTCCAGAAAAAAAAAACCAAAACCCAACCAAAAACCACAAGGGAACATGAATTCATGGAGGGAAGAGAACCAAGAAAGCTTCTGACAGGACTTATATAAATTCTTAAAAACTTCTCCCAAACAGCAATCCAGATTCAGAGATGAAGAAGGAAAGAGTTAACTCACAAAGCGTGAGGAGTTGTCATTTTTCACTGTCTTGGCATTCCCGAAGGATTCCAGAATGGGATTTGCTTGAAGAAGCTGTCGCTCCAGCTCCCCCTAAAAACCACACAAACAGAAAAATAAACAGATGTAAACTCCGTGCACAGGGGGTCCAGGGGTCCTATGTCCTGCTTCAACAGTCATTTAAGCCAGGCTGCAGCAGCAATGCCACCTCCAGAAGGGGGTTACCATCTCCCCCCTCACTTCTAAAGCCGCTGATAGTCCCCTCCATCAGCTGAAGAATGTGTTTTGATTTGGAGTGCTGGGGGTTGTTTGCTTGTTTTCATCATGTGGTTTTATCATTTTTTTAAAAAAAAACAAAACACACACACAAATACACATACAAATGGAGCAGTGATCGAATAGGACTTAAGAGATGTTGAAAAATCATTGAACATACAGAAAATTCACATTTAGGGCTGATGAAATTCAGCACAGACTTTGAGAGCTTCAAGGAAAAACTAATTTAACTATTTTAAGATTTTATTACAAAGTTATTTTTAATCTTCCTGTTCAGCAATTTGACAAGTATAGGTATGTTGGCACGTTTATTTTTCAAACTTACTTTCTAATTGGTGAAATCCTCTCTTCCAATCAGCCAGACATTCCTATCATTGCAACATCCCTGACCCAAATGCCCCCACAAAATACGCCAGAGCAGCAGGAATGGGAACCGAGCAACACCAAAGACAAAGATCACTTTCAGATTGCTCAATTCAGCCAACACTGCTGAGTATGTTCAAGGCATTTTTAAAATGTTTCTTTAAATTCAAGCCAATGGATGCAAAAATCAGAGCAGTTATCTTAAGGAAATTGCACAACAGCTTTTACAATTGCTGTCCATGAGGAGGTCTGGTAACAAAAAAGTCTGTGCTGCTTCCAGAAGCCTGGAGACATGTATGGACATATGAAAATATGATATGGTCTGCTCTGAAGGATGGTAAAAAAAAGTGAAGCTGTCTGGAATGTAGTCTTGAAAATGGACGTTTGTGTTCACAAACCTGCTTTTTCCAGTTATTTATAGCATAAATGAATAAAGGCCTCACACTGAGCGTTACAGAATGGGAAACATAAGTCTTAAGGCTTACACTGAGGTCAATTCTTACACAGGAATTTTTAACATTCTCTAGGTTAACACCTAAAAGAAGCTTTTATTTGTATACCAAAATATATTTCAAGTCCTACTAAAAATTCACGGCCACTTGTTCTTTAATGTGACCTCAAGTTATCTGCTCAAAACCTGTTTACTTCCAAATATGCTCCCTGTGGGACTACATGTTATCTGAATTCTGAAGTAACTCAAGAAGAAACAAATGCATGAGCCTCAGCCCAGAGCACACCAAACCTTACTCAGGCCACAGCACCTATGCACTATGTCAGGTCTGCCAACATTACAGTCTCAGGAGCAATTTTAATTTGACAAAACAAATCCACAAATGGGAAAACCCCTAGATCCCTGTTATAGTCCTTTATTACTGTCTATAATTTATAGTCTAAAAGTTTCCTAAGAAAATGCAGGAGGGGGACACTGGGAACACATTTGCTCACACCATTCCTCCCGTTCACCCTCTCCCAACCATGCTGCCAGCTCCAGCTAAGACACAAAGTATAAAAATGAGAAGCTTGCTTACCATGCTGTACACAGCTTGAAATAAACCACATTGTGTGTATTAAATGCAGCAAGTGTGTCACAGCTTACATGTCAAACTCTAGCTAGTCTGGAAAAGAAAGCACACTGACTTCAAACATTAACTCCTCAGGAGAACATCACTGTGCCACTGGCAAGCGTCCTGCCAAGGGCACGCTTCGGCAACGTTCTCAAGCACTTCTGTGTACCACAACCAGCGTTTGTGCTTGTGCAGAGGAGCTTCTGCAATGTATCATAAGAGGACTTTACTCAAATTCACCAACTGAATGCCAAAAGTTCTCAGCAGTTTACTTTTGTGACCATCTCTGAGGATCTGAGTTGGCTTCTCAGATGTGGGTGACAACCGTGAGAAGGAACAGAGCGATGACAGCCCAGCCAGCCTCTGTGGTCAGCACTGCTGTAGCCATCACTAAGAGACAGCAAACCCCTCACACCATGTAAAACAGCTTCTGATTTAGCAGCTCTCTTTAGATGGATTGCTTCACAGCCAAAACACAACTCTCAAGTGTTCAGTGTCCTGGGAAGAGTGTGAAATTGGCCTGTATGCATATTGTCTGCAGGGGCTCTCACCAGAACTTGGAAAAAGCAGTGTGGTGGTATTGTGGGAGGAGTGAAGCCATGCAACAGGTCATGCAGGGCGACATTAAGGGAAGGACAGGTTATTGTCTCAGTTTCAGAAAAACCAGCATCCCAGTGATCCAGTCCATGGTGAAGCCTGGGTGAGGCAAGGAAAACTACATGCTACTCACATACAACAGGGATCCACTCTGTAGTTCAAAATGACATTGAAACAGAAATGTTAATGATTATGGTTTACGTAGTATCAACACTTCTGGGTTAGCATGTTTCCACTGATACATTTAAAACCTTCACCAGCAAATGGCTTATTTCAAACCTGACACACTAACTCTAAGCAAAAGGAGGGTTAAACTAAACACCACTCCATCTATTTTTGGAACAGATAAATGTTTTAGTAAGAAACCTTAGAATTGACTGAGGTTTACAAGGAGGAAGGGTTAGGTTAAATAGGAAGAATGTCTGTAACTTCTGAAAATGAGACTGGAGGCTCAGGCAGGTGATTGGGTTACACGAGTTTAACAAGTTACCACACACTAGCAAAGGCATCCAGCTGTCCACTTGATTCCAATATACCAGACCTAACTTGAAGTTTCTTTTAGTATTATCCTTTCCACTACACTTGATGTTGCACTACAGTCAGCTTTCAGCCAAACGTAAGGGGAAGAATAAAACCAGCTAAATTAACTCATGGTGGCCTCTTCAGCTACCAAGCCTTAGCTATACCATACAGAGCTGCTGCAAAAGCTCCTCCTTTATTTAAAAGCTCATTCCCATGACAAAAAAGCATCACTTACCATCCCTGGCTAGAGAGTGGAGTATTTACCTTTCATAACGTGTAGCAGCAGTTGTTTATCTCTTCCAACAGTCTCACCCTCAAGTTCCACCTCCTCCTCCTCACACTCCACACACATACACTGCCCAACACCGGGAATGCTGCAGTTCCTACTCAGGTGGGCTAGAACACACCTGCTACTGCTGGCCACAGGAAAGGGGGGATTAGGGGGGTGGGAACCAGGCAGCATTATCTGCACGGCAGCCCCAGTCAACCTGGGAAATGAGAGCAGCTGGAGCTCACACATTAATTCAGGCAGTAGTGCACTTGTCCTAGGAAGTCAGGGGAAACACTATTTCAGAAGACATCTGGTTATGCCAAGCCTTTTAGCCTTGAGATCAAAGCCTTTATCATATTACCTGAGAAGCTACAGAAATATTCAGACAAAACAGTACTTTAATAGAAATAAATTTTTAGCTTCCATTAATTTCTCTCATACAGTACTTTGTTCACTATTTAAAAAGCATTCTGCATTCTCTAAACAGCACATTAACCAAGTACATACCCAGCAGCTAGAGAGGGTGTTCCTTCAGGACACAGGATCACCACTTTAAAGTGGTGAGAAGTGCTTTGCAATGCTGAGGATCTTGTAAGCTGTTCACTACTCCACTCTCTCAAAGCCAGTTAAATATTTAGAGTTCACCATTAGTTGTATACTTCCACAAGATTTCCCACATTATAAATACAAATTGACAGAAAAATAGAAGATATATCAGTTTTCCTACAATAACTTTAAAAGCATAAAGAAAAACACTTGCCTGATGTTTCACGGGTTTAGGTGATTCGGGCTGTTCATTGCAAACAAACAAATGCATATGTTAGCAAGCAAGCACTCCAGATGCAAGTTACATCCCAAAGTATTTGAGTCAGTAAGTTTAGTTTAACTACATAATCAATTCAGAGAAACTGTTTCAAAATTCATTTTAGAAAAGTTATTGCTTGTAATTGCATGCGTAAAATACCAAAACCTGTGTTTATGCAAAGGGCTAATTCCAAATACACCCCAAGGTGGCAGATGGACCTCAAGCAGCAAGGAAAAGAGCAAGTTTTTAATTAGTTGTGCACTGCTTTCCACAGCTTTGCCAACATCACCACCACACCAACCTGCAACACCATTTAACTTCCTCTACGGTCACTGCAAGGTGGTTTTGGACAGATAAGGTGATTGTTATTCTTTAAAAAAAAATCCCAAAAGGTTATGAAAGAACCAAGGCAGAAGCAACACACAAGGAGTCTGGGGGCTTGGGGGTTGTACTGTCTGTCGAGTATTTAAAAATGTAAACCTGTAATCCAGACAAAAGGTTTGTTTCTTTCTTTCAAGAGTGACAGGCCACATGAGAAATAACAAAACCTTAAGAAACTGGAAGTCCTTCAAATTTTCCCAGAAAGAATGTTAAACACATTATAAATGTAATAAAAATAAGATAATACCCCTCAAAATTCAAGTTTGCAGTTTCTTCCATTTCCTTGCCTCAGCCTGCAAGTTCACACCCAGTAAAGCAGATGCACACTTCCCACCTCCACCTCTTAATTTCATAATTAGTGCTGCAAAACCGATTCTGATCAGGGTCTGTAAGGTAGCTGGCAAAAGTTTGGTATATTCAGTTAAGTGATGTAAATTTTGCAAAGCTGCAGAATACCTGCTCGGAAAACAACTCTGGCATCTACAACAAGGTTACGTGTTGGGGGATGGAGCTACCACTCCTGATGTAATCCCTTGAGAAGGATGCATATGCTTAGGAATCTAGGAGGCATTTCAACTGCTTATCTTCAGACAAGATGAATTTCTCTCTCAGGGTGTCTGTTTCTGTCCTCACTTTAAGACAGAACTGAGCTTAATCATACACACATTTTACTTCTGTGCTTAAATTAGGGCTTTTAAAAGCTCATCTGGGAAATCCTCACTAAGAGAAGCCTGGGTCTGAGCAGGCCTACCCAAGATCCTGTACTTCAAAAACCAATTATGTTCCTTTGGAAATTAATAAAACAGATCAAGAAGTTTAGTATTTCAGCTGCAAAGGCAAATGTAATCACTTAAAGCAATGGTTACCCTGGAAGTGCCAGTAATGATGCTACTGTCAGACTCGGGGATTTCAAATGTCTTCTCGAACATAAATGATTCTCTGCTTAGGGAGAATCTCTTCAGAAATGATTTCTGGAAGCTTAAAATAAGCCACCACCACGAAAGCTCAATGTAAGTGACAACCAAGGGGTCTTTGTGTGGCAAAGCTTTGGGGAGAGGGGAAGTGAATAAAGTCTACCTCTGTTCATCTGAACCAGAGGTACATAGTACCAGAATGATTGGGAGGGGAAACAGCAGTGGGAGATGAAGACCTGTGTTTACAGATCTTCACTGCTTAACACACTGCCACGATGGAAAACATCTCCCAGTTTCACATATGTGCCCATGAGCAGCTATGTCAGTGCACAGGTCCAGCTGAGAGGATCCCCTGCCTCATGCAGCCTGTGCAACACAACAGCTCATGGCAGTCCCTGGGCAGTGACAAACAGCACCTTCCTCCTTTTGGAAAGCACAGCTTATTTCAAAATAATAAATTTTAAATATTTATTTAATACTTTGATATTTAAATATTTAAAATATTTATTATATACAATTTATTTTAAAATTATTTCTAGATTTTGCACTGACTTCCCTCCCCAGGCAAGACCAAAAAGTCTGCAGACTAAAGCAGACCCTATGAGTCAGAATTAGGACTCACTATTTAACCATATCAAAGCACCTCTAAACAGGCATTAAAAACACAACTTCATCCTTTTCTCTTTCCCATCTCACACTGTGCCTATGGGAGAGCAAAGAGCCACAACACTAAGCAGGTAAGAGCTCTCCTTTTCCTCTCCACCCTCCTTGCTTAATCTGTCCACAAATCTTCTCTAGACACATCAGCCTCAGTTACCTGTCTTGGTTCTCTTTCCCTCTTTTTATCCTAAATATTCTTTTCTCCACCTCTCCTGAGCCTAGAGAAGAACAACTGAGAGTAAGGCTTAGAAGCATGGAGCAGCAGCCCAGGGGAGTTGGTCCCTGTGTGGTGTCACCTGTGGTTTGAGCTGCCTGGGCCAACACACAATACTCCCCTTCAGAAAGCTGTTCCACACACAGCATGGTTCACATCTAATACCCCATGCTCAGGGCAGGCAAAAGTATTTATTTGTTGGATGTTTATTTTTTGCAGTGAGGGGGGAGTTGGTCTCTTCTCCCCAGTAACAGGTGACAGAATTCGAGGTAATGGCCTCAAGTTGCGCCAGGGAAAATTTAGGTTGGATCTTAGGAAGAACTTCTGTCCTGAGAGAGTCCTCAAGCATTGGAACAGGCTGCCCAGGGAGGGGGTTGAGTCCCCATCCCTGGAGGGGTTTAACAGACGGGGAGATGCGGTGCTTGAGGACATGGTCTAAGGGTAGACTTGGTGGCAGTGGGTTAATGGTTGGACTGGATGATCTTAGGGGTCATTTCCAGCCTTAAAATTTCTATGATTCTATGATGCAAAGCTAAACCTTTCAGTTATTTTCAACAGATATTCTCCATCCTCTCTCCCTTGCTACACACCAGGCAGTGCTGTACCTGTGTCAGTTCTGAGCTTTCAAGCCCTCTACCGTCACGGATTCAGGCGCGCTTGTCGCCCGCCGCCAGCTGTTAGATGAGCCCATGTTTACAGCTCACTGCCAAGAGCTTCTCCCTCCCCTCCACTCCCTGGCTCCGGGAAGCCCAACCTCTATTCCACGCCTCTAGGCCTCGCCTAGTCCCACCTAGCTCTGCCAAGTGCCACAAGTACTAAAGCTTCTCTTCCACATTTCCACCAGCTTCCCAGAGCACCCAGCACAGTGCCCAGGACAATACTTCTAACATTCTTTGCAACTCAATAGGAAATGAGACCGTGTGGCCACAGTTTCAAACCCTCAGTAGGAAATGCAAGGATTAAGGCTGCTCAGCACTGTAATTCCACCTTCTGTGGTTACTGCATGGTTCTGACTCCGGTCCTCACAGGAGCCCCAGCTGAGGACACACAGCAAGGGCTGTGCAGGACTCCTCTTGAGGCACACAGTCACTAGCTGGTACAGCAGAGGATTTGTGGGGAATGAAATCTCATGGACAAGCATCTGGATGCCACATGCAATGGGGCTGTCTGAGGGATGCTCCTCACATGAGCCAAGCATTTCACAATCATCGCTGCTGGGGGTTGTGCTGGGTGAGGATCTATACAGCACATCAGGCCGTGGCCTGAGGGGTCCAACCAGGAGCTACATTGGTTTGTAATACTTCAACAGCACTCTGAGGGGAGCCAAGTTAACCCTGAACCTCAGAGCAGTCTCTGGAAGATAATTATTCATTCATCAGTATACAAATTGTTTTATAAAAATCCATGCAGCATTCAGAGCAGTCTCAGTAGCATGTCACCAATAATTATGTGTAACAGGATGGATAAAAATAACTCCACACCTAGCAGCCTATTTAACAAGCCTATTTAGCATCTTCCCTGTGCACAGGGTATCACAGAGGTGGTTCAGCTGGGTACTGCAGATCACTCCAGCTTCTACATACCCAGGTAAACAGCAACAGATTACACCTGCACTGATAACCCAAATTCTGACATTTCCTAGCTTTTGAGTGTTAGGGGAATAAAGTAGATTTTCTTGGTTTGCAATATACAGATAAAAATGAATGGTTACAGAAAACACTCATATTTTCAAAGCTCTTCTGGTTACACAAACATTCTATATTTTCCATCAAGTCTGGTTAATTCAGTGCTTACTGTGGCACTGCAGTGCATGAACTGCATGATCAGGGTACTGAACTCCACTCCTTCATGTGCTTAAGCTATGCTGCACAGAGAATAAAGATTCTCCCACCATCTCCATCATGACAGCCATCAAGGGTTCATGAAGCAGCTGATTACAACAGCCATCTTACACTCTTTTCAGATGAACACTACCTTCCATCACACTGCAGTTCAAACAG
The DNA here is from genome assembly GCA_013399135.1 of Heliornis fulica. Taxonomy (NCBI): domain Eukaryota; kingdom Metazoa; phylum Chordata; class Aves; order Gruiformes; family Heliornithidae; genus Heliornis; species Heliornis fulica. Next base: position 301,008 of record VXBZ01010785.1, read on the forward strand.
CAATGTAAATTGAATTAGCTGACACAGCAACTGAAAAGGGCAACTCATCCTTCCATCTGCTGACCTTTCCCACCCCTGCTTTCCCCTTTCTGTGCCTTCACTCTGTAGCAGTCTTGTGGCCATGCAATAAACACAACAAAAGAACCTTGTTTTGGTTAAAGACACATAAGTCTTTTTTTATAACACCAGTTTGAGTCTGCAGCAGTTTCCAAGCCCAGCAAACAGCCACAGGAATGATGGCAACAGAAGCACCCCTTCAAGTGGTATTAGGCACTGGCATAAGTGCTCGTGGGAATGCAACTTGAGAAAGGTGAAACAAACAGGGAGTAGTTTTTCAACTATCAAACACAGGTCAGGACAATTCTCAGTACCAATGCAGGCTGAGGGATGATGTGATAGAGAGCAGCCCTGCAGAAGACTTGGGGGTGCTGATGGACAAGAAGCTGCATATGAGCCAATAACACACACTTGCAGCCCAGAAGGCCAATCACATCCTGGGCTGCAACACAAGAAGTGTGACCAGCAGACAGAGAGCGGGATTCTCCCCCTTTACTGTGCTCTGAGGAACCACCCTGCAGTGCTGGGCCCAGCTCTGGAGCCCTCAGCACAGGAAGCACGTGTACCTCTTGGAGCAGGTCCAGAGGAGGCCATGAGGATGATCCAAGGGCTGGAGTACCTCTCCTACCTCTCTAAGACAGGCTGGGAGAGCTGGGCTTGTTCAGCCTGGAGAAGAGAAGGCTCCAGGGAGACCTCAGAGCCCCTTCCAGTCCCTGAAGGGACCTCCAGGAAAGCTGGGCAGGACTGTTTGTAAGCACATGGAGCGATAGGAGAGGGGACAATGGGTTTAAACTGGAGCAGGGCAGGGTTAGGTCAGACATTAGGGAGAAGTTCTTCACTCTGAGGGTGGTGAGACACTGGCACAGGATGCCCAGAGAGGTGGTGGAGGCCCCATCCCTGGAGACATTCAAAGTCACACTTGATGAAGTCTGAGCAACCTTCTCTAATTAAAATTGTCCCTGCTCACTGCAGGAGGTTGTACTAGATGGCCTTAGAAGCCCCTTCCAATCTAACACATTCTATGATAAAAGTTCAAGGAAGACATGTTGTGAAAGGAGGATGGACGAGAGGCTTCCATAAGTTTCTTTTAACCTGAGGTATTCTAAGCTGTCAATAATGTATTTAGAAGTACTAGGTACAAACACTGCACAGCTCTCTGCAGAAATCCTTTCTCCCTCAAAAAGCTGTAGGCAATTTTACTCTTGTAAAAACTCAAAGAGATACTGGCTTTCATGTTGCACAATGGTAAAGCCAAGAAAATCCCTAAATCAACACCTACCTAGAAATCCAGGTCCTATAGGTGCGTTTCCCTGTGCCCAGTGTTCTCCCAAGATGGGACAATGCCATGAACACACCCCTGGTACTGCTGATACTCCATCACAAGAAACAGCCCTCTCAGGCCCATAATGGGTACAACCTGTGGCACAGCCTGCACAATAAACTGATTTTGATATTTTCTGTGTTCTAAATCAGCAACGGCCTGAGAAAGTCGCAATGCACAAGGTCACCATGCATTTAATTCACATTTTTCCATACATGTTATCCCATTTCTCCAAATCTCCCTGCAGAGCAATATTTCCTTCTCTCCCCCTTCAAATCCTTGCATTTCTCTACTTCAGACTGGTCAAGAGTCATCTCCTGCTTTTCCAGGAGTTTGAGTCTTGGTTACAGCAAGCCTCTCACTTGTACCAAGCTGAATTAATACTTCACTGCAAAGAGATACAAGCGGTTGCAGCAACAGATATCCAAACTCATTCAGATTTTTAAAAGAAAAAAAACATCAGTTCTAATTTTGCATAAGAAAGTTCTACATAAATCACTCAGTGACAAGTTACCCAAACCCCAAGATTCTCTGACATAACAGCGTGTACACTCTTGTTTGTGGTGTAATAAAGTCTGAGTTTTTTATTAGCTGCTGACTTCTAGATACAGCAATCTACTGCAGTTTGTAAGATTAATGGTTTTTCCCATCTACAAGTTCGTTTTTCAAATAGCAGAAAGCTTGTTCACAAACACAGTACTGAAAGCTGCACCTAGTGGAAACTAAATTCCCTAAGAATTGCCTGAGTAAAGTAATTTTTTAGAAAGCCAGAGCTTACTCCATCAGACAGCTTTGGTGCTGTTTCTAGTTGCAGTGTTTGCATAAAGCTTTTAATTTCACAACAGCTAACATGAACTGGAAATTCTGATGTAACTGCTCATTTCAGCCACTACTACAGAGAAAATAATAGATGAGACAAGATAATGCAGATTACATTATAACTTATCTCTAATAAAAAAAGTTGTGGGTTTTTTTAATGCAAAGAGGGTAGTTTTCAAAAAGAGCAATAGATACATAGAAAATATCCCAACTTACAGGAATATTATGGTCCTTTCTTCCTTTATGGGAGGAAGCAACATGAGCAAGGTATTGAATAACCTTCTTAGTGTTTTCAGTCTTCCCGGCACCAGATTCACCTCTGCAAAACATTCAAGACATTTTCCTCAAAATTCATTTTCAACAACTTATCAATTTATTTTGTTTTTATAGCAACCTCATTTCATTCCCTTTATGGCTTTGACTACACAAGAGACCTTCCATAACCATCTGAAGTCAAAAGCACTGATGCTGCAGGGAACCACGAGGTATTTGTTTAAAATACTTTTTTCATCCTAAAGATCTCCTTAGTATTAAGATGTTGATACAATGCTTAACATCAGTTTGATTAAAAGCTTTTGACCACATGCCTGAACTGCTTTGTTAGCTGAAGTTACCAGAAACAGACTTGTCCTCTGCCTTGATCACAAGGCCAGTGTCAGAATTTTTCAGGATGCAAATACATGTATTATTACTTTTAAATCATTTATGTATATATATATATACACACACTATATATATACTATATATACACTATATATATAATATATATTTATATCAGGGTTAATAATAAATAATTAGATGCATCATTTAAATATATTTTCTACTCCAGGATCTGGTTATGAGAATTACCAAAGTGACAAAAAAATTCAGTACCTTTAGGAGCGAGTTTCAAAGTACAGTAAAAAGCATTTCAAACAAACAGATACTTTGCACTACTCATATCAGACTCTTAGCTAGTTTAAAAACATATTTAGGGCCACAGGGCTACATTAATTCATTAAGAAATTAACTTAGTGCAGAGTGTACACTACACAGATCACTAAAGATAGCAAATGCACATTACATTTTTGAGACAGAGGCAGATTTAAAGCAGAACAAACTGAGACTGAATTTATTGCAAGGGTAACATACAGGAGAGTCAAGGCAGGAAATGTGACCGAGTTTAAATCACTGCAACCACGAGTGATGCTGCTACAGCTCTCTTTAAAGGTCTGGACTTCTGATAAACCCACACAACAATGGGATTATTACCATGTTTAATTTAGCCATGACTGGAGAAAGATTCCATTTCAAGTGAGACAGACTGTCACAAACAACAAAGCATGTGAAGGACTTTATTTTGAGGATTCACATGGAGAGACTGAAGGTACTTCTGTTATTTAACAACTCTTCAAAAACTGAGGGGAAAACAACTACTTTGTAAGAATGACAGGACACGCCGTATTTCTCAGCTAAGATACTTATTTATCACTGACAAGCGAGTTTACCAGGGAGCAAAATTTACACACACTCCTCTGCAGTTTTCATGCACTCCTCTACCACACTGTGTGCCCCAATTCTGTAGCTAGATGCTTTATGGAGTATCTAGTACCTTTAGTCCTGCACTTCTCGTCTGGATTGCAGCTCAGAAGCATCCCTACCCCCACATCACACTTCATGTTTGCAAAAAGGACATGACAGAACACTTGAAATTTCAACTTTGCATATACAAAAAGGATTTTCAAAGAGCATGCACTCAACCAACCTGGTTTCTTCTCGCCCTATCCCACAGGACAACTGCACTGGCAGAGGTGACCTCTTGCTAAGAGGTGGCACTACACACTGTCCTGCCTCCGTGAGCGAGGGCGAAGCGGCTGGCTCCCAGAGCCCTCACAAACTCATCATGAGGCAGCTGGGTACAGCCTTCATGTGACACTGCTCAGCTCTGACCTGACAGTCTCAAGCACCTGGTTTCATGATGGCATCTGCATCTCAGAAGCAAGTACATCAACCTCTCTGAACCCACTTTCATCCCATTTTTTCCTCACAAGACAAAAGTCACTGGAAAATAACACAGATCAGAAAATACTGTACTCAATTACTCAAATGTTTCTGGAAACACACAGGGTTAATAATAAATAATTAGATAAATAATCCTTTCCCCTCAAATTACAGAAATAGAGTTTGTTACATTTTAAAAGGGAGCAAAACCTACTCTTACACATCCAGCAAAGAGAAAATAGCACAATAAACACAGTCCAGATGTTGGCTCTCTGAAAGGGCAGCACACGGTTTCAGAGGAGTCTACTGATCAACAAGCTCTCCTGGCCTACACACCAGCAAACTTCATTCAGCACAGGAAGGTCAAAAGCTGGCAATGCATTCCTTTTTGCTAAAAAGCTTTTAAATCTAATACCAAGGTGTTTTTAGACAAAGTTTTTATGCAAGTTCTCATTCAAAAGCAACACTAATGGATGTTATCATCCCAGCTCTCTCTCCCTGGAGCTTAAAAGTATGCCAAGTATTTCCCGCAGGATACAGCTTTAGATAGCTCTGCTGCCACAAACTATAAAGGAATTAGAAGATTTAGGATAAAGTCCTTTTCATTTATAGAAATAATGGCATGTGTGTACTTTAGTGCTTTCTCAGGAGTGCAAACACACTGGTTATAAAAATAAATTAAAATCTTCTATCTCTATCAACCTGCCCAAAAAAGGTGAATTTTTAGTAACACCGTGTGCAACGTTTATGGAATGGAGATGGTATCACGAAGCTTAAAGATTAACTTTTTCAAAACCTTGTTTTAATATAACTCAATTAATATGTTACCATAAATTAAACAACTAAAACCCCTGGCTGAGATCCTAGCCTTACTTCAGTCAATGGCAGCTTTGCTAATGACTCCAGCAGGGTCATAATTTCACCTCTTATTTCAGTCTCGGTTCTACTACTAATTGAAACAAAACCTTATGAGACTAGATTGAAATGCTCTGTCAGCCCCAGCCATGAGCTATGACAACCAGTGGATCCAAGCACACAAACCATCCTTAGAAATAGTGTTGAGATGGAGAGGTAAGGTTATTCCATCAGTTAACTACAGGATCCCTTTGGATCGGGTTGTCCAGAGAGGTGGTGGAAGCCCCATCCCTGGAGACAATCATGTGCAGCCTTGATGGGGCTCTGAGCAAACTCATCTACTAAAGATGTCCCTGTATGGACTTTAAAGGTCCCTTCCAGCCCAACACATCCTATGATTCAATGATCTTGCCCTCAAACTACAATATAGAGACAGGTCAAAGAAAGCCCAACAGTCGGAGGTAAATTTACACGGTATCTAGACTGGTAGCACTTTACAGCAGCAAAGCTTCTGCTTTGAGACAGCTTCAAGCACATTTAAAATAGGAAAAGCTTAGGTAGCAACAGCACTTTTACATGGTTTTAAATTTGTTGCAAGCTATAGTGTCATTTCCAATCAAGTGCTCTTCAGGCAAACTTCCATCTCAGCTACAACTTGATCAGCAGAAGTTAACAACTGACTTAATCAGCTGCCATTCCTTTTGCCTGAGCAACCTGAGCTGAAGAAAAAGGCATTTCCTCTGCTGAACAGATTGTCACCTAGAAATCAGACAAAACAACCGTAGCAGAGATGATTCCCATGTCAGAAGGCAGAGAGGCAGTGAGCAGGAATGGCTGCCAGCCTTCTGATGTACAAGAGCCCTGTGCTCTGCCCATGCACCCAGGCATAGAGGCATGTAGTAATCTACATGAACAGGTCAAACAAGTGGCTGGAAAAGACCTATCCTGAGTGGAAATGGTGCTCTGAAGGAAAACAGTGGTGGAACAGTTGCTTTTCCTACTGTCAAGCAGGTTTGAAGCATCTACCCTTCCTGTGATAAGGTACAGCATGGCAGGGCAAGGTATTATCATCTCCTGAACCGGCAAATCAATTTCTGGATTTTAGGGAAGTCAAATTAGTTTCAGGTTGCTCACTGAAATTCCACTGCATGCCCTGGCAGCCTTCCAGCCCCACTCAGCTAGCCATTAATTTCACCAGCAGATCAGGGACTACACAGGACACTCAAAGCATAGTGCCCTAAGTCATGCAAGAAAGAAGGACACAAAACTACTAAGAAAGCCTTCAACTTCAAAAGACAGTTTTCATCTTACTTCCCGTACACAAAGTCTACTGCAACTAACAATATTTGTGGAGATCAGCAAGTAGAATATATGAGGATGGTCAGATGAAGTTAGTGTCATCTATCCCATTAGAGATCTTCTGTGATTCGAAGTGCCAAAGGTCTAATCAGCCACTCTTCCCTATGCTGGGAACCTGGATCACCAACACCCTTCCTCTGCCCCAGGAGTTTCAGTCTATTTCTATCACTGCTGATCAGTAACGAGCTCTGGGAAGTTCCTTCCACAAAGGACCCACCACCTTGACAACAGAGCAAGTTCCCAGAGCCCAATTTCAGAGACTCAGGACACCCCTGCCCTGTCTCTTGCAGGCCTGGAGCCAGCAATGCCTCCTCTCATTCATGGTGCCATAAGGCACCGAAACATCAAGTACACACTTAAAAGTGTTTGCAGGACAAAGTAAGTGCGTAAGTACAGTCCTAACAATTGTCTTTTGTTCCTCACACAACAGCAGTTGCAGGGAATAGATGAGACACTTATTCTCAGACACAACTGAGCAAATCTTCTGGTTACAAATTAAGGTATTTATAGTCAAGACCTGTAATTAAAAGGCTGTCTTAATCACCTGGCTAATTTTCTGAAACAAAGAGGCATAAGTGATAGTTTCTAGCACATAGAAGAGTCACTAATTGGCTTTCCCATTTACAAGGCTGCTTTATAGCCCATTCATTTCTCTCTAGATGCTTCACATCATCTCAACACCAGTTGTCTAGGGAATGTTACAGGCTGGACTCCAGCCAGAGGTTGTATACAAAAATGCTTGGTATTTGCTGCTGTTGTCCTCTAATAAGCAGCCTCTATTCCCTCCACACCCCACCACTCCTACAGAAGCCAACTGAGATTAGATATCCTTGTATGGCTTTAAGTGTCTGCTAAACGACTGTTTATCAAGCCCAGTCTTGGTTTTGAGAATACCAAAAGCTTGTGGTAAGATTCTCCAGTTGAGACCACACTAGCTTTAAAAAGTGCAGTACAGCACATTTTCATAGCTGACTCCAAAAGTCGCCTTGCAGCTACAGACAATAAAGCCAGGCAAGGTTTTGCTATTTCTCAGATTCCTCATACACCACAACAGAAATTCCTCATCCCAGTCACCAGCCAGCAGCCCTACATGCAACTTAATGTTAACAGACAGCAACAATCACAGGGAAATAACTCAGCAAAACATCAGCAGCTACAGCTTCTCAAAGGAAAACAAGAAATAAAACCTGCAAAACTGTTCATTTCAACTTCACAGCCTGCAGAAATGGAAATGTGCACTGAGGAATGTGCACATGGCAGAGGTAGGACACCTTCCTCCAGCTGATCCCAGGCAGAGGCTGGGTTAGTAGGTGAGCCAGCGGGAACACCAAGTGGCTGGAACGACACATCATTCCTTTTCAGCAAGAATTTACAAGCAAAAGATCCTACACAAATTATAATTTGCACTCCAGGCAGAGGTGTGATTAAGTGGATGTTAGTTAAGTCTATCTTCCCACAGACCTGCTGGTATGGGGGGTTATTTGGCTTTTATTAGAAAGCTTGATGAGCTAAACTACAAATCAGTAGTGCTCCAACAGCCTCACTAACAATTTGTTAGCAGTTAGAATCTCAGGATTAAACCATCCAACTTCAAAGCTAAAAAGAAACTATCAATACTATTGTCTGTTCAGTTCCTCCCATCTCATCACTAACGAGGCAAAAATCTGATTTTCAGCCACCAGATAAATTACTCAGTGGATTCAGGCACTGCAGGTGTATGTACCAGCACACATAAATCCCATCACAACTACCTGAGGAAATCAAGGTTACACCATGGAGCAGGTAGAACCCTTCTGGACATGTGAAAACTGCTTCTGGTTCACTCTGAGAAAAGCCTCTCTGGAATCAGTTATTTCATCAAGTTTCTGCTACAAACTCTGTCCTTCTGTATGTCCACATACTCATCAATATACAAGAACAGATGTGGCTGGGGAAAAGGGGGAGTGCAAGGAAACAAGGGACAAAGTCAGCACATAAATATCCCTAAGGTTGTATGTCACTAACTCAGAATAAAGCCCCGCAGGCTGGTGTCCTCAGCACTGCAATGATCTGTATTTGGTTCCTTAAGAGATGGAGGATGGAACAGAAGGCCACAAAACAAAACCAAGAAGGCAGCACACCATTTTATGTTTGGAAACAACTCTTATTTCTACAGCAAGAGGCAAAGGAAGGCATCTGGGTAAGAGTGCAGAGGTGGTCTTTGGAGAGGAAGAACTGAAACCAAACCCAAAGGCTTGGAGCAGTACTGATGTCACACCTAATAACAACCTGGAGAGAAGCACTTCTGGCTGTCAAGAAAAGCTGGCTGGATCCAAAGTCCAGTTAAGGTCTTGCTGAAATACTATTGCTTGAGAGCTGATCAGGCCTCCTGCTCTCAAAGCCATGGAAGGCAAAATAAAACCAGAATCCTGACCAACTGGAGGCAAGGAGAGACAGGTGAAGACACTAATCAGACAGATCTTCATGGAGCAATGGCAAAGGCTGTATCTCCAGGAGTACATAAAGACAATCATGGTCAAGGCAATAAGAGACAGGAGAACAATGGGCATGCCACAACTGTCCACCCAAAATGCACAAGTCAAGGGATGTTTTCTTTCTCACCTGCTAGATTGAAACACTTTTAACTGAGGAAAAGAAAAAAGCATTCGGAGGACTTTCAGCTCTGCCAAACACCAGGGTCAATCACATGATCCTGGTCCAGAGAAGTTTGGGATGAGAAGATGTCTCGAGCCTTTTATGAACTGCCAAAAGTGTTTCTGAAACCACCTCCAGCACAATTAAGACATACTTCTTCCACCTTATTTATTCCTGCCTTAGCCCAAGACCTGTAAAACCAGTAGCATAGGAAGGAAAGTTTTATCTTTCACCACAGAATCACCAGTGCAAGGAGGCTCTGGACACTAACCCACCCTTGATCAAAACAAGAGACCTCCTTCTGGCTTGCTCCACAAGGTACCATGGCCAACAAGAGATCAACTATGGAATTTCTAATGCAAATCTGACAAAAGAATTGAGCTCCTCCATGAAACCTGTGGGGTAAACCATCTTGGGGGCAGTACCACAGCAAGCAGCTGACTTCATACCCCAATTTGTTTAAAGCAGGAGAACACAACCAGTTTGGATGGCATGTCTCCAAATTGGACACAGAGCTGAAAAGCAGCCTAAGACAAACCTATTTTGAAAGAAAAGTCTGAACAGGAGTCTGGCAATCCTGACTCTCCTTTTTTACAGTCACTGTCTACACAGTGCTGATGGCTAGGCAGCATCAGGAAGATCTTCTGGGTTAATGCAAGACTTTGGGGTTTGTTTAAAGATGACAGAAACACCTCAGACCCTAGCAGCTATCACATCATGTATCTTCATGTTCTCAGAAGGTAATACCTACACTGGATGTTGTTTGGTTCTGTACACCAAGATGGAGATACAGTGCCCCACTTAACATAATTCTGAGGCCACACATCTGTTCATGTTACTGAAAAAGTCATATTTCCTTCTAAACCATGTCCAGTGAGACTGAGTTTTAACCTTGAGGATTTGTTTTTTATGCTGCTGTATAAGTACTTACACTTATACACTTATACTTATAAGTGTATCAGGAAGACAGCAAGTTAAAGCAACAAGACAGGCAACAAAGCCTGGAATCTGTTGTTCAGAAACTCATCTTTATTCAGACTACCACAATTCTGTTAAGTGTGTCAGCCTTTATCACTGGTACAACCAAGACACTGGATTAAAGGTAGCAACACTTGTTTAGTGTCACAGTACTAAGCTTCAATACTAGTTCTGTGGTACAGTTCTGGGACAGTACTGAAACCTGTCAGAGATATACTGTTGTTCTCAGCACCAACTTCTGAGGTTTTACACGGAGTAGGCTTGTCACCAGCCATCTTACAGGTTCAACAGATGTCCTCAGAGCCTTCTCTGAGGGTCTCAACATTAGGACTGCACTCAAGCCAGTGCCAGCAGCTCCAGACTTCAGTACTGGATATGGTTATGTTCTCCTGAGGTCTGACTGAATTGTGTCCATTCCCCATCTGGAAGCAAGCTTCACTCTGAAGATAGACATAACAGCAAGCAGCTTATCAACTGCCTAGCCAAGACTGGAACCTATGAAAAGGTCCAGATATTCACACTGAAGTGTGCCACATCAGATATAAAACAGGGTTCAACTGACCATTCAGTGCAGAAGGAACAAAATCTTATGGTAACTTTACAAGTGAGGTAATAATAAAATTGAAGGCAAAAGAGCTTAAAGGCTTTCCAATTTGCAAATGAACTAAATCCTGCAGCACTGCCATTCCAACCTCTGCGTCTTGGCTGACCATACAAAGGAGTGCAAGGTTCATGCATAGGCACAGAACATGAAGCTACTTCAAAAAAATTCCCCTGAGGCAAGCACACACTCCCAAAGCATCCACACACACTCAAGAAGAAAGTATTTCTCTTTGCTCTGGGATCCCATCTCTGCTTTCAGGGCTGTTTTGTAATGGCACATGAAGCAGTCATCACATGAAAACAGAAGCCCTACTATGAGCTGAGCCCACAGACCTAGAGAACATTGTGTTAACTGGATCAACTTCTGTCTTAGCTACAGAACTGCACTTTCTTCTGTGTCCTTGGGCCCCCTGGATCTTGTATGCCCAGAATCCATAATCCAGAAAAGCGTGGCTGGAAAGGGTCCAACTTCAGCCTTGTAGAGCCTGGTAGTTAAGGTACTTTTGTACGAAGCAGAAGGTGAAGATCAGAACCCCTTAATGTCAAGAAGGCTACTCAATACAGGTCTCTTTCCAGCATGAGTCTAACAACCAGGCTATTTCAGGAAGCAGGCACCCCCCCAAGCCACAGCCTCACTGCACTGGGACACAGTGCTGTCTGTCACCTGATCACACAACCAACTCAGACACATACACAAGCTACTGATCTTCATCGTGTCCCTCTGATAACCAAGTATGTTAAGTTATACCCAAGACTAACAACAAGCAGCTTCAGAACAGAGCCACAGCATGGTTTTGCAACACAGATGAACTGTCCTAACCCTCAAGTAACTACCAGCAGGGACAGCTCCTGCCTGTAGGTCATTCCCACCTCCTGCTGCAGACACTCTCAACTCCAACTTCTCTGAGCCCAGACCCTGAAAACTGAGTGCTGAAAAGCACCATTCTGTGGTAAAGTCAGCTGTGTGCCAGCTTCACTCCCTGGGACGGTTTGTCCTGTTGCTGCCCACCCCCAGAGCTAGCACAGGGACCTGCAGAGGTACTGCCAGTGCAGAAGAAGAAAAGGAAACTGGATCACACCTTTAAGAGCATCCCAAAGGCATATCAGCTCAGTGGTGGCATAAGCCTGATTCACAGGATCCCAAATCTCCTGAGCTGGAAGGGATCCATAAGGATCATCAAGCCCAACTCCCAGCTCTACACAGGGACATCAAAGTCAGAGCAGGGGACTGAGGGCATCATCCAGAAGCTTCTTCACCTCAATCAAGCTCAGTGCCATGACCACTTCTCTGGGGAGCCTGTTCCAATGCCCAACCCCCCTCTCAGTGAAGAGTCTTTTCCTGACATCCAACCTAAACCTTCCCTGTCTCAGCTTTATACCATTCCCTTGGGTTCTGGTTTTTCACTCTCACTACACCATTGTTGTGTTTCCAGACACTGAAGCTGAAGTCTGCTCTTGGTTGGGGCAAATCCAGGTGCACCCCAAGACAGCCAGGGAAAACCTCAGTGTCAGCTAGTGCAGGATTCTCCTGTTCAAAACAGATCCAAAGCTATTGCTCCACAGGATTTCTAAAGCAACTTCTGATTCCATCCCCCCTCAGGCACTACACACCAGGCAGTTACAGCACTGCATTTCAGACAGATGTACACTCCTTACAGCCTTTTGTTTCCAATTCACATCTCTTCACTGACATTTTAAAATTACATTTCTTAAATGGCCCACGCCAATAAAAATTTCCATAAATTGAATTACAGCATTAAAATACAAATATTTCCCACCTTAAATATAATTTTATCATTTTAAGCTATACATTTAACCGTTAACCACTGCCTGTCAGCCTTAAAGACCAAGTTTCAACCAGAGCAGTGGTGCCAAAGGCCCCTTTCACAAAAGGTTTCCAGAAATGCCCAAGTGAAGAGTGTTCACTTACGTGCAGAGAATGGATTGGTCCTCACGGTCTGCAAAACAAGAACAAACACGGTTATAGGTTTTTGTTTAATCTGTCTGGTAATTTGCAAGGCAGATTCTTTTAAAGAAATATTTTTTTAAAATCATTTTTTCATAAAAATTCTAAGGATGCACTCAAGCAATTTCAGTAACATTCCTTAATTGTTCCAGTTCACACACAACCCCAAACAATAGCTTAAGATACACAAGCTCTGAAATTTCATATAGCAAAGTCAAAATGTTGGTTAAATTTAATAATCCACATTAAACTTTTAAACCATATTTTCTGACAAAGCTGGCCCCACATCTTTTCTCTTGTATGTACCCTTTCCCACATGAATCAGTTATCCAAGAACTTAAATACTAACAAAAAAAAACCCTCCCTATTTCAAGTACACAATACTAACAACCAGACACCTCAAAGCATCTCAAGCAAACAAGTGCTTCTGAGCTTTTTTATTTTAAAGAGTATGCAAGCCTGAAGTGCTTTCATATTTTAGCTTATTCATTAAAGACTTGTCAAAAGAACATCCAGGGAAACAGTGAGCAAGGCTGAACACGCAGTATGGCGTGGCTCAGCACTTCTGGGACACCCACTGCTGCGCTCCTGACCTTTGAAAAGAATGCCTGAAGGTCAAGTTATACCCTGTAAGAAGAGTTTCAGAATCATAGGATCTTTACAGAATATTTTTAACATCATACACTATATACTAAAAGGTATAAAAAAAAAGCTTTCAAAACCATCTGACAAAACACTAAAACAGTTTAAAGTGTTCTCCACACCCCATCTGAACGAGGGTTTTCAATGAGTTCGACATCTTTCTCATAACCTGCATCACAAAGCACTTCACATTGTGGTGGTGTGTCACTACCCCCAGAACACTCTTCAAACAGGTTTTATGTTCTGATGGGTATTTGTAATTGATACCATTACAATAAACAAAATCAAGCTTAATTTTGTTTAAGTGTAAAGGTCAGGACTACACATTAGACTCCCTGCCACTCTTCTCCTGAAGACAAGGTTCTGATGGGAGCAATCAGTGATGAACAATATTCCTTCTATAATACCAAGTTCAATCCCAGCAGGATGAACAGAGAGCATCCATCACTTGAAGACAGCTCCCACACTCGCTTGATAGGTCTGAAACAATCTGCTCATAGATACAGTTTCAAGACATTTATGACTATTCCTAGTAAGCAGAGTAACACAAGCAACATTTCACATTGGTTCTAAACAGATCTGGGAAAATTGCTGTTAAATGGAGTTGCAAATTACTGCTGAGTTTTGCAGACTGTGTGAAACCCGTTACCCCACCTATATAGCGAGTGAGCATATAGTGGTTGCATAATAATTAGCATTGAAGCCCAATTTCAACCTTAGCTAGGTAGTACATTAAAAAAATTATGAAACAGCTGCCCCCACTGCATTCTCTGATGGACAAGCCAGGTAGGTGCATTTAGCCACTTCAGCCCCCAGAGGAGCCTTGCTGTGCAGCAGCAGGACGGCCAGGCAGGACTGCAGGGCTGGGATCCCTGGAGACAGTCAGTGTCACCGTCGGGAAGCCTAGTGACCAAAGTACCCAGACATGGACAATTGTGTCTGGTCCCCTTCCCCCACCAGCGCCAGCACTCCTGTCAGTGCAGCACAGCCAAGGGGTGAGCAGAAAAGCTGCCTGACAAACAGGGTTTGGGTCTGGTTTGTGTGGGGCTGCACAAAGATTTGTAGTAGTGGGAGGGAGACATGACACCCTTTACACAGCAGCCTTTCCATCTAAACTGGGGCTGTGTGCATACACACATAATACAACTAAAGTAAAGCAATCTGTCCAGAGAGACCAGGCCTCAGGAAAATACTGATATTTTCTGTAGCTTGAATAAAGTTTGAAGGACATGAAGTCAAGTCTCTCAAAGCTGGCAGATACTGCTCTGTACTGCCAGAGATGGCTGAACACAAGAGACTTGTGGACTGCACCCTGGGCAGGTTTTAGACTAAGTTTTAACATCAAGTATGACAGAAAATGTGGTGCTCGCTGACTGAACTGCCCAACATAAGCAAAGTTTTAATACAACCCCTTGCACCAGCTTGTTCAAAACCAGCTTGTTTTTTCCAGTGAACCTGTTACCCACAGCACACACTACTGGACTGCACTTCACCAGAAGCACAAGTCAAACGCTGCACCCCTGTGACTGTGCCCTGCAAGCAAATGTTAGCTCCCAAAACCCTACATACTGCATAGGACAGAGCAGAATGATCATTCTAGAACAACAGTAGAGCATTAACAGTGAAGGAAATAACATTCAAGAGGTTGGTGATACTCCTGACAAGACCACAGGGATGGTACTGGATCATTTCCTACATCTGCATGATGTATAGCAGCTCCTGTATAGAAGCACCAAGAAAAAGAAAGGGGGAAAGCTCTGGCTGCAAGAAATGAAAACAGGGTACGTAAAAGCAGTGAGGGTACGACAACAGCAATGTTAAGAGGACAAAAAAGGGTTTAGGATGTTTTGGTTTGAATCTATATAGCAGCTGGTTTCAAGTCTATTAGAAACAACTTTTTAGTGCCAGCTGGAGATGAACCCCAGAACTCCCATCTCCCAGTGGGCAGATGTACCTGTATGCCCAGCTGTCAGCATAAACTAGAAGAAAGGGCAACTCTCTGACTCTGACCTTTTTCCATGGATAGCCAACTCCTTCACACACAACTACATATGCCAGAAAAAAAAATATAATCAAGATAACACAGGAGAATACAAATCATTTGTTCTTGTAGAAGAAATTGCTGAATGGATGTGAGGTTGGCACTATGAGTAGAGCAGAAAGTTAACTTCCTAGCTTTAGAAGAGGCTTCAAATGTTAATGGGGCAACTTGATTTCCCCCTTTCTTCCCAAGAATAATGTCTCTAATTTTGTCACTGTAGCTCATCCGCTTCATCTAAACAGTCTCCTCTGAACTACAGCTCTTCTGTTTATCATCTCTTAAAACCTGAAGAGCAGAGGTAATGCTTGCCTTGAAACTGATAGTAGTTTAACTGAAGGTAATATGAACTTGTCAACATTTTCTGATTTATTTTACCTGTCAATTTACCACACCAAGCTAGCATTCCTCAACACACAACCACACTGTATAAATGAATTTTCTTACCCAATCAGTCCTAGGAAAAGCCTACAAGTCCAGGCAGTTGTATTTTGTTATTGCAAGAAGCTCCAGCAAATGCAACTGAACATTTTTATTTTCTGTGTCCAGAAGCCTCAACTGACACACCTTATGAAGAAGCTATCAGGTAATCCTGTATGCTACTCCAAACCTATTCCTCTGGGTTCATCTGGACTCTGAACCTCTCAAACCAGAAGAGAAATAACACAAGAGCAAGCTTTTGAGTTTTGCCTTCTGAACACTCACTGATGGCCAGTTCCAGCATCTCACCCTCAGCTAACAGTACCAAAGCCTCTGGCCTCAAAGGCTCAGGATGCTGCTCAAGGCTTTGCCAAACGCCAGCTGTATTTCTTTGCCAAATGCCCAAGACAGACAGCTCATCTCTCTAGACGCATTCTAAAAAGTTGTAACAAAGAGTTATCTATAGTTTGTTGTGATTTTCTCCACCCCCAAATAACACAATCTATCTGAAGTCTTGATTCAAAGCAGCCAGTCATGCTCCCAAAGGCTCCTTAGAGCCTTGACCACATATCTGATAGCCTGTCTTTGAAAGAACTGACTTCTTACCTTACACTTCTTGCACTTTATCTTGGGCTGGGAAGAAGCACTAAAATTCTCATTTTTGGACATAAAACTCGGTTAACACTTTCAAAAAACTGTGTGCTTCCCCAGGACTCAGTTTTAACCCAAAAGACATCAAACCAGTCCACGAGACTTTTTTTTAAATGAGAGAGAACACGTCCAAGTCTTCAAAATAATCTTCCATCCTCTGCAAAAGCTTTAATAGCACTTTTTTTTAATTAAAGCCATAGATATTTGAGGTGGTTGTTCATGTAATCCTAAAAAATATTTAGATAATCAATTTCGCCAGAAGTCTTGTGATTGTTAAAAACGGGCCAAAAAACCTCTCTAGCAAAGTCCTCATGCCATAGCATCACTAACATCAGGCAAGGAGATCTGTAGGAATACATAAAGATTGGACCAATTCAGCAAATCCCTTGCTGGGATTTATAAACAAATTGCAGCAGTAAAAAAGCAGAACAAGTTAGCAGACAATCTTCATCTCCAACCGTTACAGCAACTGAAATGGGAAACAAGTGAATTCCTCTCATGAACAGCACTGGCAAATTTGACATTACCTGACTCTTGCTCCATAAAAAGTGCCAGAAAGTGTATGGGTGGTTGGTACTCTCACAAAGTCACAACAGATTCATTGCATTAGAGCACAAACATAGATCATAGAATCATAGAATTTTAAGGCTGGAAATGACCCCTAAGATCATCCAGTCCAACCATTAACCCACCGCCACCAAATCTACCCTTAGACCATGTCCTCAAGCACCGCATCTCCCCGTCTGTTAAACCCCTCCAGGGATAGGGACTCAACCCCCTCCCTGGGCAGCCTGTCCCAATGCTTGAGGACTCTCTCAGGACAGAAGTTCTTCCTAAGATCCAACCTAAATCTTCCCTGGCGCAACTTGAGGCCATTTCCTCGAGTTCTGTCACCTGTTACTGGGGAGAAGAGACCAACCCCCACCTCACTGCAACCTCCTTTCAGGTAGTTGTAGAGAGCAATAAGGTCTCCCCTCAGTCTCCTCTTTTCCAAACTAAACACTCCCAGCTCCCTCAGCCTCCTCGTAGGGCCTGTTCTCCAGACCCTTCACCATCCTCGTTGCCCTTCTCTGGACACGCTCCAGCACCTCAACATCCTTCCTGAAGTGAGGGGCCCAAAACTGAACACAGTACTCGAGGTGAGGCCTCACCAGTGCAGATTCGAGTGATGATTCGAGGAAGACACCTGTGTGACAAAACTTTCTCTATGAGCATAGGTATCTCTCCAGTTACTCCAGTATAACCCAATACAGTTGCAGTATAAGGCTGAGCCAAACTACCAGCCTACAGTCTCCTGTGGAAGAGCACATCACATCTCTGCCACGCTGACAGCAGTTTGTCCTCCAAGCAGCACCTGGTGTTTGCAGATCATACGTTAAAACAACTCTGCTCACCCATAATAGATACTGAGTAAATCAACTAGCTTGGATGAATATAAGCATGAGGCCAAGTATGTGATAGGAGGGGATGAAATAAGAAGGGAAAGCTCTTTAAATCAAGGTATGTTTTAATACCAACCCTTAGGTTTTAAACCACTACAGAAGTCCTATTTACACAAAGCATGCATTTAAGTACATCCCAAAGTCTTCAAACTACACTGAAGAGCATCATATTCAAGTTGCACACAGAAGGGTTACTATATTACTCCTAATTAGAAAAACAAGTTCCAAAATTATGAAGTCTATAAGTGAAAACAAAATTTGATCTTTTTATAAGCTTTCCATAGACTAGTGTGTCCTTTTGAATGGAAGGCTTTGGAAGCACAAAGACAATACAACCTGACAGCAGCCTGAGGCTAAAACTCCCCCACTGCTGTAATTCAGCTTGAGCTGCCACTGATGTCCTTCCCTGGCTCCCTGGCCCAGTCTCCCCATGCCACTCGTCCCTTTGGGCCAGCAGCCGATGGCACAGATGCAGGCAGTGCTAGTAGCTGATGGAGCTAAGAAATTTAGTTAGTGTGTCAGGGAGCTGATGGCCAGTTTATTACACAGCTGCATGAACTCTGGAATTACTGTATGGAGCCACCTCTTGTACCAGCTACCCATGTCCCACTCATCCTAAAGCTCCCTCCCCAGCTCAGGTGGGCTGCAAAACCTTCCCAACCAGGCAGCTGCCACCAGCAGAAAGTGCCACCTCCTCCATCCCCAGCACACACTGCCTCCCTTGAGCCAGCACTGGTACTTCCCTCCCTCCTACCTTCAAGGAGCCTACCAGGGAATCATACCACCAGGAAACTAATCCCAGCAAAATACATACACGGGGGTCAGAGGAGCCAGGAGATGGAGTAACAACCACAGTGGGCCTTACTCGTTTGGCAGCGGCTAATCGTTAGATCAGCTTACACTGTGTCCAGCTATATATTTAGCATCTGGAAGTATCAGACATGGAAACATTCCTTTCCCTCTTGCTCTCCTTGTTCTCCCTCCTCCCAAAGGGAGACTCGCCCTCACACCTCAAGGCAAGAACCAGCTGCGCTGAAGCCCCGTGATGGCGGAGCGGGAAGGCGTCTGACTGACGCAAGCAGCACACGCCTCGTGAGGGAAGCGCCGTCCCACAACCCTGACCTGTGAAAACACTCTGAAGAGAAGCCAAGGAGAATTATGAAAGTACAAGCAGGACAAGAAGAATTACAGCTCTGAAAGTCATTTTGCTCTATGCTCTCAAACTATGTCACTTTCTCCAGAGAAATATGAACTGGGGACAGCAATTGGCAGCTCCTCAAACCAACCTGCTGTTTGGCTACAAAGAGAGTTGCCATGTCTTCTCCTCAAAGCACAGCAAGAATAAACCCTGACATTTACCTTGCTATATACTCATAATAATGTTTATGAATAATGTTTATGAAGTTTTGACTGTCAGAATACAAAACATTTTGCTCTGCATACCCTCTCTCACCAAACTGCAGAAGGATTCCCCCCCTCCCCCAACAGACTAGACCAAACAAAGCCACTATTAGCTCTAGGAAGGTTCCAGATGTGTTTAACATACATTTCTTGGGTAATTGGTTCAGGCAGAATGTTCTGAGAAGTTGTAGCTCAAAGCTACAGAATCTGTCTACAAAAGGATTACTGTATTTTCACAAAGCAGCTTTTCTTAAAGACAGGACTTGGTTCTGCTTTGGTCACACTACAGTCATTCATAAATTGATACATGGATGCTACAAAGGGAAGAATCTGTTTTCAAGTTTCCTGCAGAAGCTCACAGGCAATAGTGAGGCCAGCACACAGTTTATGTAGAAGGATGCTCACACTCTACTATCTTTACTCCAATTGCCCTTTTCTATGTTGACATATATTGCAAATGCCCAAATCTGCCTTTATCCCCCACCATTTGACTCTGAGCGATGGGAAGAAGCTCTTTGGAGCTATCCCATGGGTGAACACCCCAACTACAAAGGCATGTGCCAGATACACAGATCTATGAAGGCAATTCCAGAGATGCAACCCCTGCTTTCCAATTTAACACATCTCTGATTAAAACTATGGTTCTTGTCAAGCACAGTAACTTTCATACAAACATTGACTGTCCCTAAATCCCACCAGCCTTCCCACAAGCATCTTCCTTTTTGCATCCAGCCTTTATTTAGGTAGGAATATGAAATAAGTGTGACAAGATAAAAAGGTTAATTCTAAAAAAAAACTGAAAGGGGATGTATGTGGGTATTAATCTGCTTTTCTGACATGGGCTGAAGAAAATGCTATGAGCACATCCAGCCATCAACCATCAGGAAATCATGGAGAGAGGAATGGATCTTATTTTCAGGTACACCAAGGACTGTGCATCCTAAAATCCAAGCTCAAGACCTGCAGATCATTCCTTTGGATATTGCCTTTCCTCCTACTTCTCCAGAGCAGGAAATACCTGTTCAGCAATGATGAAAATGCTGGCTGTTTCTGTAGGTACCACAAACCAAAAGTTGATGCTCTTGTTGGGGTAAAGAAGGGTAACTTCTCTGAAGCTTCTCAAATGGGAGAAATTGTTGTCTTTCCAAAAGGAGGCAGTAGTGTAAGGGGAGTGGAGGGCTCTTGTTTATATTTAGACAATATTTAATACACAGGTGCCATGGCTCATAAACCAAGCAGAGTTTGGTTCCCCACAACATAGCTTTGTTTGTTGTGGATGTCAGGCTTGGAAGAGGTCTGTGCATATTTGCCCTCTACTGTAGGTGAACAGGCTCAAATATCAATCTATTCAAGGGCATTTAAAAATTGAATTCCTGACAAGTTCTGTGAAAATGGGTCACTGCTTGGAGGCAAAAGACCTTCCCATCAGCACAGACCTGCTGGCAGTGTTCACAGCACTGGGCCATAAACACCACATAGCATTATAACACACACAGGTGGTCTGACAATCTGCCATTCTTCTATTCCAAGCTTTGAATACACCACCATCACACCCCCCCCCCAATTTTTCTTTAAACCAGGTCATACTGGACTGATAAGCACAGTAAGAGATCTCGTTACAGAGATGAAGCATGCCTTTATATTTTGTGTTTGTCTTTAAAATGTTGCCTAGTTACTCCATAAACTACCAAACACTCAACACTATGGAGTGACTTGCAACAAACATCTAACGAGGGCAATTGGAAGAGTGACAGGCACAAGTTTGTTTGCAGAATACCCACCTTACTGCAGACCAAATATACCCAGACACAGGCTCGCCAGGAGATTTCTGCAGCAGCACTGTTTATCCTACATTTCACCTCTACCTTTAGTTTTGCAATAATCCTTACTATGCACAGCTTAGTCACTCTGCAGTGTACACCCTGCAGCCTCACAAAGAGGCATGGTCAGGTTTTACATAGATCAGTATCTGACCAACAGCAATCCAGGAATGCAGAAAGCACATAATTTACTAACAATATTGTAAATGTGACAATTCAAGTTATAACACCTGAATTTAATCAGCCAGTCCTGACTATTTAAGGAAGTTGAACTTACAAATACCCAAGGTATCCAATGTGATGCCTCCAGAGGTGCTAGGAAATACCACCATCATTGTCAGGTTATACTGGGGGAGGTTTTAGGGGACTAAAAGGAAGACACATCAAAGCCACCCTCAAGAAAGGCAAGTAGGATCACTGCACTTTCCCTCTTAACACTGAAATTACCCACTAGAAGTCAGAAATAATCAAAGACATTGGCCTTCTTTAGGGGAAGGTCATTTCTCTTTTAAGTACCTTGGAACTGCATTGATCTTTTTCTTCTTGGCTTGTCATCATCAGCTTATTAATATTTTTTTTTGGTCAGGTTTTACATCCAAGTCTTATTTCTTTGAAACTGTCAAACTTGCAGAAATTCCAACTCTTTGTCCTAAAATGTGTGACCTTGTAGTTTATACTAGAAGATCAATCAAATCCAGGTGGCAATTCATTCTTCATGGGTATCCACTGGTTTTCAGATTTAACATAATAAAATATCAGTTTTTCTCAATGCTCAGACACTTTTTCCACACAACACCGAAAGTCCCCAGTCCTGACTCAGACACCAGTCCATGAAAAATTGCATCAAGATACTCCCTCAAACCCAATACTTCCATTTAAAAGACCAATACAACTCCATTTTAAATCATTACCAGTTCCCACTGTTGCCTGTTCACCTGGCATTTCCAATATAGCATGATACACAGCACAGCCTACTACATTTCCTCTGCCTAGAAACACCAGCTGTCACACTGAACGAGCACAAATCACTTGCCAGACCAGCATTACATCCCTGTCTCATGTACTTTGTCTAATTACTCCAAGATACCTCCAAGTCTTTAGGTGAAAAGCTGAGGAATCACCTCTTCACTGTGGGATGGCAGCATTGGTGGAGGCACCCTACAGCAGTTCCTGCTATTTTTAAAGTCAAAATAACAAAACCTTTTCAAGAACATTATACATGGTTCTCTAACCCTTCCTCCAGATGATTTGAGCCTTGTGATAAGTCACAACAACCATACTTCAGTCTTGCCTGCTGACTGGCTAAGGATGCAGAGTTAATTATTATTAAATGAAGCATAGCAGAGGTCAGTCAAACCCTAGTCAGGGTTTACCCTGCAACATGTTTACAGTGAACTGTAACACTGGCTACAGGTATTTCTTGCATGTCTACAATAGACTTTATGACCATGCTCACTATTCACTAGCTCAAGCTGCTGCACAAGCGTTCCAGCCCAGGTGGAGCACAAGTGGTTAACCCACTGCAGAATCATCAGACCCCAGAAGAATAAGCCCAACTATGAATCAAGGCTATTTTAAAGGTCATGAGTTGGGTTATCTGCAACATTAGCTTGAAATTACCCAAATTCCTACAGAAAAAATTGTGACATTTGTTTCCAGAGTTGCTAGCCAGAGCTGAAACAGCATAAAAAGAGAGAAAACAAAGAGCTGTCAGACTGTGTCCTGCCTACTTGATGAAACTGCAGGTAGCTTCTCCATTACATACCAGGTAGAATTTGAGTTCTTTTTGCAGTCCTCATTAATTTTGAAGAAGCTGAAACGTGGTTTACATTTTCAGTACCTTTATTAGCTAGCATTAAGAGAAGCTGTAGTGAGTACAACTGAGAAATTAAAACAGATACTACATTTGTGACCAGAAGCCAACAGGTAACACATTCCTTGCCTAACAGACTCATTCAAACAGGTATAGCTTTATAACAAGTCTCACAAACACCCAAATTTTTTACATAACATCAAACTTATCTATCCTTTTAAGTGGGTGAATGCTGAAGTTAAGGAGATGAGCACAGAGTATGAGCCAGCCTTCAGTTCAGAGAAAGACCAGAGAAAACTGGTCCAGTGGCAAACTGCTTTGACTGAGATGCACTTGGATGCACTGCAGCACCGAGCCAGGCAGGCCTGGTACTGCAACATATGGGACTGATTTACCATCAGAGCCAACAACTGGTGATCACAGAGGCATTTAATACAACTTAGGTGGAGGACAGGAACAATCCATAAGGCAGCACCTTCTTACACTGTCCAGCTAGAGCCGCAAGGACTCGCTCCCTTACGCTTACTGTTCGAATGACACAGGTGAGCAGCTCTCAGCCTTCCTGATCCACAGCTCCCAAAGAGCCTTCCCAGGAGAAATGAACAGGTTCCAAATCTATACAGTGTCTCTATGCTTGCTTTTCAGTTTTTATTTGCATGCTGCTTAGAAATAAGTTAAGATTAGTAGTAGCTGGCAAACCACAGGCTGGATAAGGTTTATTTCATCTGTATTCAGCATAGCAGTGCTTTCTGTTCTCCATCAACCCTGCTTAAGTTGCTGTTCCCCATGTAGTACAATTTTGTCTAGACAAAGACTACATTGTCAACCAAAACACTGACTCAAGGGGGGCCTTTAACTGCAACATCTGCCAGTTAAGCTCACTAGCTTCTGCTCTTCTTCCCAAACAAATAAGCAAACACAAACCACTTACCAAAACTGGCTGTGAACCAACTTTCACTCTAGTGGGCTCTTCCTAAGCAGTTTCATTTTTCCTGAAGTCCACGGGTTTGGAAAGATAGCAAGTATGATAACAGTACATAACAGCTTGCTAACAGCAACACAACATGGCCAGTGGTTTGGCTTTTCACTCTCAGTCATGCACAGGACAGGACACAGACCATGTAGCACAGGGCCCAGAGGGTCAGCACCCTGCACACACCAGTGGTTTAACACACTGCCTAGCACTGGCTAGGCTGGGGGGCTGCAAGCATTGCTCCAAGAGATGTTTTCCAAGACTAGTAACAAGCCTTTTAGATGTGAAGCCTTTTAGATTATGTGAAAATATTTTAAGGCCCAGATTGGCCTTCTTATAGTCTTCTTATACCTCTGTTCAGCAGTGGAGTCAAGTCATTACTTCTGCTAATCACTGAACATGTAAGAAGATCTAAAACACTTTCCCAAAAGAATATATAAAAGCAACAGTTACTGTCCATAAGACATTTCATGAGACAAAAGCTTCCACCGCTTCAAATGCCAAACCTTGTGAGACTGGGAAGGTACAGGATAACAAACTTCACGTTCATTAAGATAACAGTTTGGGGTTGGGGTTACTATCCCAAGTGAGACATTAAAAGTGAGTTCAGACATTAAAATCCTTTCTTCAAAAGGCACAAGTTAATGCTATTTTCTTCTAAAGATGTATTTCCTTTCAGTTCAACTCTGATTAGTTTTCGAAGAACTTCAATCTGTCAGAGGACATACACCCCGTGACTCTACACCTCCTTGTGCCTAATCACCACCAAGTTCTCAATAAAACAAAAGTTCAACAGAACAATTTGAAATTGCAGAAAGTCCTTCAGTTTTTAAAGGAAAAAAAACCCCATAGGTATATTCAGACCTCCTTTACTTTTGAAGAAAGACATTGACCTCCATTTCTTTAAGGTCAAAAGTTTTCCCACACATGTCCTCATGTACATACCCCAACATTTTCTTCTCTACTTTTGTGGTTTTTCTAAACTTGAACATCATATATTCCTTACACAATTTACATGGGGCAAATCCTTAAAATCTTCTTTTTTTTCACTCTCTCTCTCCCTTAAGCTTGTAGGCCTGATGCAAACATTTGTTCCTGGAAGTACAAAGCACTAACATTCATCTGATATCTGCTGATACTTAATTATTTCCCATCATCAGAAATGGCCACCAACAACCATTCATTACCGAATGGCTTCCACTGTTCTCTTTGTTGGGTTGACCCTCCCCCCCCACCGTAGCTTAATAATGTTTCCATCTAAAAATCTTACCTATATTACCTTATGGGAGGTAATAGCTCCCTAAGGAGGGTGGGGAAACAGGAGCACCATCTCCCCATCAACTACACCTTTTCTGCAGCTAAGACCCCCTTTCCTCCAGCTTTAGTCTTACATAAGAAAAGGATGTGAAAACATTAATCATTGTAGGAATCTTTGAATCAGTAACTACTGTGAATTCATTCTTGTAATGATGGTAGTGTTTCTCTGTAGTCTTGTAGAGAAGGTTTAACCTCATCTTTTAAGTATATTAAATTTGAGATGCTGGACATAACCATGAGCAACAACTATTTGAAGAGGGGATACAATGACACTTTACCAGTTGCCTCCTCTTGGTCAATTTAACCCTTCAATGCAGTAAGAAATACTACTTAGGGATGCAAAGCACCATAATAAAGACTAATTAAGGGGTGTGCAGTTAGAATAAGGTAATAATTAGTTTCCTCAGTCTCTCCAAAGCCAGCTGCAGCCAATTCCTGTGCTCCAACTATCCCATGCACTGCACAGTACCCACTCACCACTGCACTCCCCACTGCGTTCTCCAAGCCCCAGTGTTAGGGGGATGCAGACTCCCACCATTTCATTTTTATATGCAGATACAAAGCATGCAAGACAGACCACTAGTGGCAGAATCGGTATCACACACTCCCACAATGGATAATGTGAGGACACAAATTAGAGGTCAGGGTGATACCCCCCCCACAATGCTTTCCCAACAGCCAGCAAATCCTCCTGCAATTTCCCAATCTATTATCCTCATATCCTTATTACTCATGAATTTTTCAATTTTTATTTCTTTTTTTTTTGACAAACATAGGCTTTCAACACCCACTGCACCCTGAGGCACTGAGTACCACCTTTTAGCTATGCTGTTAAAAATTGTGCTTTTTTTGTCATATGTGATTTTCAAGTAATGACCCTTTGTTCTTGCATAGGAAGAGCTGAATTGCTGGAAGGATTGCTATTCCCCCACCCTGTGCCACTTCGGATACAGACTTCTGTTATATTTGACCTGAATTATCATTTTCACACTGCACACAGTTTTGTTGATTTCAGCTGGTTTTTTTTTTTAATGTCTTCCTGTCACATTTCCTCTTCACCCAAAGCAGGATAAGTCACAGCTGCACAAGCTGTTGACAATTAAATGTATTGTAATTCTACAGACAAAGCCTTTCCTGGTTTGATCCCTTTTCCAGTTACTTCTCACACTCTCTCCAGTGTGCCCAGGTGGCCAAGAGGGCCAATGGCATCCTGGCTTGGATCAGGAACAGTGTGGCCAGCAGGAGCAGGGAGGTGATAATCCCCCTGTATTCTGCACTGGTGAGGCCTCACCTCGAGTGCTGTGTTCAGTTTTGGGCCCCTCACTTCAAGAAGGACGTTGAGGTGCTGGAGCGTGTCCAGAGAAGGGCAATGAGGATGGTGAAGGGTCTGGAGAACAGGCCCTACGAGGAGGCTGAGGGAGCTGGGGAAGGGTCTGGAGAACAGGCCCTACGAGGAGGCTGAGGGAGCTGGGGAAGGGTCTGGAGAACAGGCCCTACGAGGAGGCTGAGGGAGCTGGGGGTGTTTAGTTTGGAGAAGAGGAGACTGAGGGGAGACCTTATTGCTCTCTACAACTACCTGAAAGGAGGTTGCAG
>VXBZ01010785.1:327727-353832 GCA_013399135.1 Heliornis fulica
ATTCTATGATTCTATATATACCTGGATCCTCTAAATGCAGTGCTCAGCAATGGTTACAAACCAGGATCCACAGATCCATTTCATCTCCTATTTAGACAGAATCAGCTCCAACACTACTAAGAAGGTTCATTCCTGGATGGATGGACTGGATGGTCAGACTGGATGACCTCTGGGTGTCGCTTCCAACCCTAATCATTCTATGATTCCCCCAGGTCACTGCCACTGTGGAGCAGAGGACACCCTATTTTAACCTCCTATAGGCTCTGAGATAGTTCTTTGCATCAGGCTCATGTTTGCTACCCTGGATAACACAAGCCACACAGCCCCTCACACACCCCTCTCTTTTCCAAGTGAGACTTGATAAACAAGTGGCATCAATGTGAGGAGTGCAGATTCCACGGGGTTTTCAGTAGTAACCCTGCCAAACCACAAAAAGCAGAAAACAACAGCCAAGACTGGCCAAAGTTTAACCAGTTTTTACATGTATGAAGGCCTTTCCTTGTACTGCAGTTACTGGAGAGCCTCTAGATAGAACCACTATCAAATTACTCTTGGAAAGCCACACAGGCCATATCGGTTCTCTGTCCCTTTCTATAGGAGTTCATCCACAGATCAGAGCATTTGAAAGGCACAACCTATTTTTAAAAAACCCATAGAGTCTTTATATGTGATAACATGCATACACACATACACATGTCCCACAAAGGCTAGTTTTATACTTTGGAATAGTTTCTACCAGTGTGTTCGACACCAGTCATGAGCATACTGGTCTCCAGACTCCCAGATCTTAAAAGGAACCTCAACGAGATGACACCCAGCAGCTAACATCTGGGTGCTTTGGTACCAAATACTTTGTGCAGATGCTCCCCACACAGCACAGTTAGTCTGTTATCTACTCCATCTCCAAAATTAAGGATTCAGTTCTTGTAGTTTGCTACCATCATTTTTCTATTTAGTAATCCTTTGTCTGACACCAACTCCCTGATGTTTTTCTCAAAGAAACACTCCCAGATTGAGAACTTCATAGCAGCTCCATAGCAGATGCACACACAAAGAGGTGCTTTTTCTACACATCTGATGGTTTTACCATGGCTGAGAAAGGTCTAGAATGAGAACTTAAATGCCTTGCAGTATCCAAAAAGCCACAAGCTTTTCTTTACCTTGCTTTATGAAACAGCACACAACATCTTGCACCTCTGAATCACTGAGGAAGGTACACTAAATATGTCAGGAGTACCTAAGCAATCAAATACCCAAAAGCCACAAGTATGGCCACATGAAAGGAAGGTAGATATGCACTGAGCTATATAGTTGCAGTCATGTTGGTGATGTTGGTTATTGAAGACAGAGAGAATACCATCAATCCTCACCAGCTCTCTCCACGTGCTAAGTGTTGCTCCCTTGTCAGAATATAACAAGGACATTTAAGTAAAAAGGAAAGGAAGAAAAAAAAAAAGGAGCTACTGCAAGTACTAACAGTGGCAGTGACAGCACAGCCAACCTTAGGTCAACACTCACCCCAAAGGGCCGTAGGCACAGCTAAAAAGCAGTTATTGTGCAAGACACACACCACCTTGCACTGCTGCTACGTGCAATTTGCTGCTGAGACCAAAACACATTTGAAGTTTTTGTTGCACAAGTAATAATGTTTTGATGTATGTCATCTGAAGGCTAAAGCCAAGCAGAAGTGAACTGCTCATTTCACAACTACCTAGAAAGAAATGAAGTTTAAATTAAAGTAATGCTTCAGAGAGAAAGCAGGTGCTGGCCAAGTAAGAGGCGCAAAGTTATTCATCTCATGAATGATTTTGTAAGTTGGATGCCCTAAGTCTTGAATTCTTGTCTGTAGGCTAGAACAGTCACAATTCAACTATGGGGGCAGCCTGCACAGCAAGCTTGAAAACTAAAATCATCATCTGTTTGTCAGAATATCAACTGAAAAGACCACTGAAAGGGCCAATCTGCTGCAATGCTTTACTATGGAAGCAAGGAGAGACCAGTTAAGGCATCAAAGAAACTTCAGAATTCTCCAGGTAACAACTGTCACTGCTGTCTCACCTGTAAATAAAAGTTATGCAAAAATATTTTAAACACTTCAAGTAACTCTTCTATGAAACTAAGACTTAAGTAAAAAGCTGTTTACTGTAAATATCATTACACCTAATTAAGTTCATAACCTTGAGGTTGAATGCCAAAAAAGAGCAAGGATCCAAAAACACTTTAACACAGAGAAAGTCAGATGTTGGGAACCACTGTCACACCACTGTATTATAGCATAAACTAGTTACAGGAACTAAGTTCAGCTGCATTTTTTTCAGTAAGTAACTGTTACCAATGTCATTCAGAGATGGTATAACTAGGTGAGATAATTTAAACCATGACAGTGGCCTCACAGTCACTGAAGCACACAGATTTTATCCCACGAGACAGAACAGATGAGTGAGGGAAAGGCAATGAAATATTGCCCAATAGGTTCAGCTGACAGCAGCATTTCTCCTTTTACTTCAAATTAAAAAATAATGAGGTGAAGACTTTCACCATGAAGAACTTAATGGGTTTTTTCTATTTAATTTCCTGCTTCAAGAATCTCTTTCCCCCCACTTGGCCATTAAGACCATCATATATCACATTTGTATTGGTATACAAACTAATTTTGATGTTAATGTTATTGTCATCTAAGTACTTCTAT
The DNA here is from genome assembly GCA_013399135.1 of Heliornis fulica. Lineage (NCBI taxonomy): Eukaryota > Metazoa > Chordata > Aves > Gruiformes > Heliornithidae > Heliornis > Heliornis fulica. The sequence goes on from VXBZ01010785.1 coordinate 330,417, forward strand.
TCCACAACCACCTGGTTTGACAAAGTGAAAACCCAGAAGTGACAGCATTACAATACAGAGCATTACAAATCCTTCATGTGACATTTACCAAGCAGCTACTTCTGCTTAGACTGACCATCCTGCACCTTGTGGCGAGTTAAAAAGCTTTAGGGAATCTTTTGATAAGACATAATGAAAACACCAAGAATATTAATTCCACATATAACAGGCTTTTATACAGAGGGCACTAGTCATCATTGCCAGACCTTTTAGTGTCAGAGAAATTTTTCAGTAAACCTTTACAGAAAAGAGTTGTCCTATTTTAGTTTCAAGCCTTTTCCTCTTTATCTTGGGAAAAAAAAAAACAAAACCCAAACAAAACCCAACACCAAAGCAAAACACAAACACCACAATGTCCCCAAAAGAAGAAGTTTGATCAAGATTAACTAAAAAGATAGAGCCATACACTGTTTTTAAGAGCAGTATTACACCCACAGACAGCAGTGCCTTCTCCAAGTGTTCACTCCGGGTATTACGCTGTATAAACCCTCTCTGCAGCAGGATTAAAGGCAGTCCTAAAATATCAGCGCTAATTTCGTGCTCATCAAGATGTCCTCAGGGAAACAGGATAAAAAGGAGAAACTAAGCATAATTATACAGGAGTAATATTAGTAGGCAAGCCAGTCTTTGGCAACAAAAAGCAAACAAGTTTTCCGTAATATTTCTTCCAAAGCACTTTTAAGAGTCAATGAATAAAGAAGTGTAACAGAACAATGCCATGCTTCCTCTAGAAATACACTGGAGGGGTGGGAAGGGAGGAGGGAGCAGACACAGCCAAGTATGGCAAAAGCACTAAAGGAAAACATACATTAGTGCTGCTCTCACTTAACCAAGTCTCCCTTGCTAGAAAAACAGGCTATGTCAGAGGTGAACGACTCAGCTTACAGAGTCAGTTTTCTTAAAGAAAATCCTCATCCCTGTCAAAACATTTTCCTCTTACTGCTTTAACTTTTAGCAGTACAGAAGAACACTAGCAAGTCTTGCAAATTGTATTACCCAACAGAATTAAGGTCAATGTTGTCACAGGGATTAGGATCCCAATTCCTTATGACCATGTCAACTGTCCAGCAGCCGTGAACAGCTCAGTCCAGCACTCTTGTGACCCACGCTGACTGCAGCCCTATGCCTGCCTGCAGGCATAGGGCTGCAGTCAGCATGGGTCACAAGAGAATGAAGAGAAAGCACAGGAGATATCCCCTAACCAACCTGTGAAATACTCTTACCCTACTACCACACTACCTTGAAAATTAATTATGTGGGGAAGAGAGAGGAAGTCCAGTATGTTAAGCTGCGTGGTGTGTTATTAACTTTTGAGTTCAAGACACTAGATAATGAGGTTTTTTTCCCTGAGCAGAAATTCTGACTCTCATAACCAGAATGAGGCCAAAGCATTGCTTGTTCTTAATAAGACCACATTCACAGTTATCTTTACTACAGGTCTTGCAGGAAAGTCCACACTTAGCAGACACATCGATCAATGAGCTCTGCTCTTCTTTGCTAAACTTGCCCCACATCCCCAGTGCATCCATCTGCTACACCACCAGCGAGCTGCCCAGCTGAGAGGCTCAGGCATTAAAAGCCATTTGGCACCCCCCTCTTTGTGACAGCTCACTAACTCCATACATCCATCTCTCTGGAGAACTCTGTTCCCTCACCAAAACTGCAAACTGGGTGTCTTGAACATATTCTCTGTATTCCAGCTCTTCCCCCAGCCTGTTCTCCTCCATGTCCACCAAGCACTGAAGCAGATTTTCAGCCCATTCTCCTCCTCACCAAAGGGCAGGACAAGAGGTGACCTGTGAAGACTGCAGGACTGAGGGTGCTCCCAAACAGGAAATTCTTCAAGTGGGTAAGAACAGAGAAGCAGTTTGATGACTGACAGTCAGCAATGCTTCCACATAACCTTTTCCTCACAGGGCCTGTCCTGCAGAGCACGGTGCAGCACTCACAGCCCCAGTTTAACTAAAGGAGTATTTCAGGAACACTGAAGATGAGGAGTAACAATTGAGATGCACATGCATGGGGTGTTTCTGCTAATCACAAGACCTTTTGTTTTCATAATCTAAAACTGAAATTTGTTTTGCTACTTAAGCTTAAATATTATTTTTAGCATAAAAAACTCCAGATCAGCAGAAATTTTAAGTTTATCTTTAATCATCCACTCTGAATTAAAGGCAGGAAAACCATAAGATACTGAGTTACAGTCACTCACTGTACCAAATTCCAGCACAGAAAAACTGTGTTTTAAGAAATCAAGATGTTCAGAGACACAGTTCGGGTCCAGGTATCCTGTTAGTGAGGGTAAACACATCTCTCAAACACCTAAAAAATTAGTAGTTTGTGATTAGCCACAAGGAAAGCAAACATGATTATACTGCTCAGAATACCACTGAACAGAAAAATAGACCCAACCACTTTCATTGACTTCAGTTGGTGACTAAGATATTTCTGTAAGGATATGGTCCTATTACCCAAAGGATTTCTATTCCAATGCTTTCACTTGCAGGCTTGAATCCTAATAATTTAGATGTCAAATACTAGACATACTGAAGTATGAAGAATAGTACACTATGAATACTCTATAATAGCAATAATACTGGAAAAACTAAATCTTGCCTACTCACTCTATCCTGCCTCTGTCTCCCACACTACAAACATGTACATGTTTTATAGTTATGACTATGTGCTAGTAAGGCCAATGGTAACACCACAAAAAATGGCAGCAGATTCCTCTGATGACTTAATCTGAAGCTTCTGATTAACACCTAGAATCATATAATTATACAGCCAGTTCTTGGTCAGAGATCTGTTTCTAGTAGCAAAACATTTATGAGGTACATTTTCCACTTCATTAGTTTAAAACTGGAAGTCTAGCAAAGTATCAGGCACAGTTCAAAGATTAAGGACCCCTCATGCATTATGTCAAATCCTTGGCTGGCAGGAAAACCCATCTCTCCCCACCAAATTCTAGGCACACTCATTGTTGGCCTTATGTTGTCACTGGTAACCAGAAGAAAAAATAATTAAAAAAAAACATTGTAACAAACATCAAGTGTTAAGACAAGTATTACTTGATACTCTAATGACTAGAAAACCTTAGTTTAAAGAATTTAAGTTTTATTTATATGGAGACTTAATTCAGTTCCTTGAAACGCCTCTGTCTCTGCATCAGGTCACACCTAGAGGGCCTGGAAGCAGAAGGACCAGCACTGAGAAGTGTTATCACCAGACTTCTCCACTCCCTCCCCCTCCTTGAGACAAAACTCACAAGTCATTCCCACTGTGACCTATCACTGCTTCACAAGACCTTGTAAAGCTGATGGTTGTATAAAATCACCAGTACAGGTGGCAGAGAGTCTCATATTTCATGCCAGCCTGTCCACAGAAGGCTGTGCACCACCTTCTACTCAACCAAAGCCATGTCTGCAAACACTTTCACAAGTCCATTAGAAATTCAGAAGCAGCACAGCTTTTCTCTTCCTCTGATCCAACCAATCAATAAACAGCAGATTGATTAACAAACAATTTTGCCAAGCACAAAACTGCTACTGCCTGTCCACCCTGGAGTTTTTATTTATGCCTGGCAGTGGAGTTGTGAAGGTAAACCACCAACACACAGTTCACTGGCTGAATGCCACTGCCTGCTAAAGAAAGGGAAGTAGCTACATAAAGGCAACAGAAACACTGGTTTAGTTAATCTTGAGGATATTCCCTAATAAATTGATTGTGTTGCACAGTTTTAATCTATCTTATTCCAGACTCTGGCTCCATTCTTTCAAATTAAAAGAACTGAGACTATCAAAATTAAAAGGGAAGCAAGCACAGACACACAAATCTGACACAAAATATAAGCCTCCGTATACCAATATGCAAAGAAAAAAAAGACCGTAACTGAATTTATACCATCATGTGATTACTTTTTCTTTTAATCTTCCAAAAGTAGTAAGATTTTTACATAGCAAAATTTCCAGAGATATACCTGAATACCAGCATGAGACAAACAAATATATAGAGCACCTCAAGTGTGACAAGTGAAATAAAGCAAGTTGGTGTCAATAAAACATTTGTTTCAAGACATCTAAAAAGTTCCCTGAGACAATTTCAAAAGACAGTGTGACTGTAGAGTGGGAAGCACCTATCCACAAACTACAGGAGACTGTTGGGAACAAATTCCTTCACATAATCTTAAAATATCCTCAAAGATCTGTACTGGGACAGTGTTGTTTAACATCTCCATCAACAACCCAGACAGTGGGTTCGAGCACACCCTCAGCAAGGCTGCAGATGACACCAGATGTGTGGCAGTCAACCTGCCTCAGAGGCAGAATGCCACCCAGAGGGACCTGGACCAGCTGGAGAGGTGGGCCCATGCAAAACTCATGAAGTTCAACAAGGAGAAGTGCGAGGTCCTGCACTCAGGTTGGGACAATCTGCGATACCAATGCGGTCTGGGGGTGATGTGATGGAGAGCAGCCCTGAGGAAAAGGACTTGGGGGTGATGATGGATGAAAGGCTGAACATAAGCCAAGAACAGATTCTTACATCCTAGAAGGCCAATCACACCCTGGGCTGCATCGCAACAAGTGCAGCCAGCAGACAGAGGGGATTCTCCCACTCTGCTCTGGTGAGACCACCCTGCAGTGCCACATCCAGCTCTGGAGCCCTCAGCACAAGGACGTGGACCTCTTGGATCAGGCCCAGAGGAGACCATGAGGATGATCCTACAAATACAGGCTGGGAGAGCTGGGCTTGCTCAGCCTGGAGAAGAGAAGGCTCCAGGGAGACTTCAGAGCCCATTCCAGTCCCTGAAGGAACCTCCAGGAAAGCTGGGCAGGACTGTTTGAAGAACATGGTGCAATAGGACAGGGGACAATGGTTTTAAACTAGAGCAGGGCAGGGTTAGGTGAGACATTAGGGAGTTCTTCACTCTGAAGGTGGTGAGACACTGGCACAAGATGCCCGGAGAGGTGGTGGAGGCCCCATCCCTGGAGACATTCAAAGCCAGGACTGATGAATGTCTGAGCAACCTGCTCTAGCTAAAGGGGTCCCTGCTCACTGAAGGGTGTTGGACTAGGCCTTCAGAAGCCCCTTTCAACCATATGCAACCTGTTACTCTGTGATCCCAGAGTTTGCTCTCTTCTTCCATGTGCAATTATTAGGGGTGTTCTGATCCAATAAAGGTTCTTGCTCTAGTCAAAAAGTCAGTTTTTCTTCTATAAACCACCAAAACAGAGCCCCAGCTATCCACTGGGAAGCATGACAGCTCTTGGTGGCCCCATTTTGCTGATCTATTGTTTGCCCCTGGATCACCCCACTCAGCAATGATGGCACAGTGTCCTCTGGGGTGAAAGAGCACTCAGTGATCCAGCAACGGGTAGTTTATTATTAAGCAGCCCTAAAGACAAAGGCACAACTGAAGAAACAAAGACTACAGTGATTTAAAGATAGGAAATGTCTTTTTAAAAAAAGATTTACAGTTAAATGATTGATTAACCTGGTAGCAGAAAGAGGGCTTTCTTAGTTTGTGTGAAGAAGATCAAATAGCATTTAATTCACTTCTAGTACATATATACCAAGTCTGCAGCAGAAAACACAGGAGTTTCAGACTTAACTCTTATTACACATAATTTTCCAGATACAACCTGCTAGTGTTTTTAGATCAGTAAAACAGCCAGCTAAATATGAACCAGTATCAGATAGCATGAGCTGTGTTTCCAGTATGCTGTGTCAGAAGAGCAATTTTACAAGTTCCAAAGCAGGTGTTTATTTCAGTATTCTTAACATTCCATTCTTCTATTTGTCCAACACAGCTTTAAACACACACTTCAAGGTATGCACCCACCATAAACTCTCTGGTCTATTACAGACATGACCTATACTAGTTTGGAAGAAAAAAAAAAAAAACAAAAAACAAACAGTTTTAGAAAGTCCTCAAGGTTAAGAACTTCCCTGACCTCTTTTTGAACTCAAACATACTATTGTTCAGCTGACAAAACAACATTTTTATAGAATTAGAGATGAGTCATTAACATACTTCAGTTGTCTCTTTGCAATCACACTCTGTCATTCCTACTTCATTCAAATGCAGCACACTAACATCTTTTGACATACTTTCTTCTAAAAAAAATAAATTATTTCAACTACAGCTTCCAGTGCCACCAGCTGGCACAGTACACTTCTTATTCATGCTAGTTGGCTTCCTTACCTCAGTAAGTCAGACTAATATGCCAAGAGGGGTCAATCTCCAAGTTATTTCTACTCTGAAAGCTTAAGACTTTAGATAGCAGAAGTTTCCCCCCCACCCCCTAAGTACTAGAGAAGACTCTGATCTATTAGAAATTACTCTAAAGCTGGATAATGATCCAGTTTTAGGTACATGCAAAGAGCTGTTAACTGACATTTACACTTTACAGGTAACATTTAATGGATTCTTACCTTGTAACATGCACCTGTATGCTGATTCAGATATTGCATAAATGTGGGGTGGCATTTCATGGCGCTTCTTCCCCCGGTACATCTCGATGATGTTTTCTGAATAAATCGGGAGGTTCTTGTAAGGGTTGATAACTACACAGAACAGCCCTGAATAGGTCTTAAGAAAGAAAAGAAAAAAAAAAAAGAAGAAAAAAACCACATTTCTGTTAGTAAATGGTATTGGAATAGAGCCATGCAGAGCATAAAGTTTTCCTGCAGGTTCTGTAATATTTATCTTAGAACAAAATTGAGGTCATTTTTGTTGAGCAACTCTAAGTACATGCTGTATTCAAACTATTGGTTTCTAGTTCTCTTAAAAGGCTCTTTAATTACCCACATAAAAAGTAATTTAAAGATAATAAATATGAGTAAATATGAAGTGGAACATCTGATATCTTTCCCACAGATATTTAAACTCCCCTTTGATTTGCCAAGTTACAGGATTTATGGACATCTTTTGATGTTCGACTGCTTCACCAAAACGTGCTGTTATTTTCTTTCATTTTTGAAGGAACTGATAATCTCAAACACCCCCAAAGCAGTCTTCTCCTGCAGAGGTCATTCCCCTGGCTGTCCCACCCCAGCTGATGGATAGCCTGGCAGCTGGCACTGCAGACACTTCATACTCTGCTTCAGAGTTGATTATGAACAGAAGTTCCCAGCACTGCTATCACATCAAAAACACTCTTGCACAAATTTTACATCTCTCATTTCATTGACTCTTTTACTGAGGCATTTCTGGTTAGTTAAAAAAGGTCTGAAGTTTTACACACTTGAGCAAACACAGCAAAGGATGGGTACAGGCACACATATGCCTACTACTTCTGAACAGTTCAATCTCTGATCTGCAGAGATCATTTAGAAAGAATTTATCATACATGTATATGGAAGAAAAAACCCACATGCAGCAAGCCACCCATGTGGTGTTTTCTAGGAGAGAAGGATGAGCATGGCTTGACTGTATGGGCTTTACTAGGGATCAAAGATTAAGTTCACTGACAGTTTTGGACCATGCAAAAAACCAGAGCTAATCCACAGTGGTTCCCTGAATCAAGGCAAGCAGATGGCTCTTCCCTTTTCAAAAAATTAAGTAAACTGACAGTTTTCAAAAAACTAAAATGTCTACATTGACAGTACGCTTCAAAAGCACATTATTTTAGACATTAATACTATTCACAGGAATGTCCACAAGAAAGGCCAGTTTTATTTTGACATACACAGTCCTGAATGCCAGGAAAGCTGCTACTGCTACCTGTGCAGGCAGAAAGGGATGGGTACAGTATGCAGACAGCATTCCTAACTGTTGAGAACCTTACAGCATTTGTTGAGTAGAGGAAATATTTCTGCTACTCCCCTAGGAACTAACTAGGTGAAATTCCTGATCTACTCTTTTAATGCATAAAAGATTGTTTGAAGGAAAGTGCCCTTTTCTTTCTATACCTCTAAGGGATTCTGGAAAGACAGACAGAAGGTAAGCTCTGAACTGAGTATGGAGCACCATCAGTCAGAAAGAGAACTTGGTTTTATGCCAGATGTCCTGACAAAAGGACATCTTATGTCTTGGCATAAGAACACCTTATGTCCTTACAGGAAAATAATCTCTCCACTTTGGAGAGATCTGCTGGATGATAAGTACAGCAGTGCCTTACCCAGCCAAGTATCTTTGGTAATAAGGTATTTATTTCTCAAGAGAAAGGAAACAGATGTTATCAGGTCAACTGACCCAAGCATAAAGAACAACTTATCAGTCATCAAGTCCACAGAAGTACAGGTCTGCAGGCAACAGGCAGTTCCTGCCCAGACTCCTTTCCAGCCTCATGTTCCTACCACAGTTCCTCCTGCCAGCACTGTCACCCTTGCAATAACTTCCCAAGCTGGATACTACTGAAGATAAATTTTGAAAAGAATTGGTTGGTAATAGAATAGAGTCCAAACTCACTCATGGCCACTAGCAGTACTGTGAGGGAGAGAGAAGGCAGGGTAATTATTTTGATAGCAGGGCCCAACTGGCCAATTAACTGATAAACACTGGATCTATGTTCCTAGCCAGTCATCTTCTGTGTTCACCACTAACGACACCCATGTTTATCTACAGTTACTACGTGTGATGTGAAGGCATCAGAAGTTTACAAGCCCAAACTCCATTCAAGTCTTCAAATAAAAATAACAAAAAGGCAGGTATACATTCACCAAGCCCATCATACAATCAACAGCTCAAAAAAGAAAAAAAAATCACTGAGCAGCAGCACCTGTAACTGAGTTTCTCCACTACAGCCACATCTAATAGAATAAATGACCTATTCACTGCTGACTGCAGAGGAGATCTGGTCACAAGCAAAGGAATTCACACAGCCCAAGTCCATGTCCAGATCTGTCCCAACACACTCTGGCCAATGCAATGGCACAAACATTTGCTTCATCCAGCAGACATCCTTCCTCCAAGGGGACACTGGACACTCAGCCAGCAGCATTTCCAAGTCCTGGTGTGGTTTTCACCCAGCCAACTGCAGAGACTTGCTGTGTGCCTCCATGAGCTGCTGCTCTGTATCTTACTGCAGATGGAAACTCTCGACACAGTGATGGATTGCTCAGCTGTGAGGACACTGCTGTATGCACTAGATACAGTACTGACACCTTCTCTCAGGGGCACCGCTTCTCTCTCTCTGCACATAACCCACAACTGTGATCAGCTGGTTACAGCTTTCATGTTCACCAAGGAAGATTAGTAGTTGCTCCCCTCCCCCACAACATCACTGCCTTTCCCCAGGCATGTATAAACTGATCTGGTAAGTAAAAGAAAAAAAAAAATTAACAAATCTTAAGTTTTAGGATAAGAACAACTATTTGAAAGTTATCCCTCCCCCAGTTACTTTGATATCTCCTGTTTATTTCCCCAACCCAGACAGGGAGGAAGATTTACTATTTAGCTATGTAAGTAATTAATAATTCACAGAACCACACCAAATAATCCTTCAGACTTCTACTCATGATACCCAACATGGACACCTTTCTAGATCACCCCCCCAGTGTAGTAATTAGATTTATCAGTGAACCTGGCATGATCAGAATAAGCAAAGCCCAGCTAGATGTCAACATAACTCAGTCAATCCAGAGGAAACCCCTTGAACAAATTAAGAGTTCATTTAAGAGGGTCTACATTGAAAAGGGACAAGTTAGAAGTTCTGAAGCACAAAAAAATCATATTTTTTCACCAGCACTGGGGTTCATTTATTTGAAAGTAAATATAAAGGATAGGCTTTTATCCCTGATCATTAAGTCTGTGCCATGACATAGCTCTTCACATGCAGCAACTTGATATCCAACATCTTTATTTCCTACACATTTGCCACTGCTCACTCTCCTGATGTTTCCCTGCAAAATTAAAAACATAAATTAAAAAAAAATTGCACTTTCTCCAAAACATCACCACTCTGTACAGCTTTAATTTAGTCAAAGGAAAATGGAATTAAGGTCTTCCCCAAGGCACCTAGATTTCCTGACCACCACCTATTGCAAAAGGAAATGTGAACATATTGGTGGGTTGTTCTTGTGGCTTGGAAGGCTCATAAGCACAAAGAGATGCTTTTATTGACTCAGATTTAATTGTGAGGGAGGTAAATGGTACAAAAGTTTTGTACAGCTATTTTGTATCTGCAAGTCTCACTGTACAAGTACATTACTTTAAGACAGCAATTTGGAGGTACAGGCTACCTGCATGCAAACTGAAGACATGAAAAGTCGGCTCAGATTGTTTTACACATCTTGAAGATCTATTGGGTGACTGGCCACAGAAGGCATTAACAGCAATACTGCACACCTGCCCCAAACAGACACTACTGAAAGATTCCCAGAGCTTTCAGATGCCCCAAAGGGGCAGAGCAATGCCCTGCACCTCCTCCCTATTCTGCAGGGACCTGACCCTGCCAAAGCCAACAGATCCCAATTATAGCATCAAGCTCTGAAGAGCTACAGTCACTTGCTGGTCTGGATGAAGAATCAGGCTTCATTAATTTTTCAGCTGACAGTAGTTATGTACATTAAGTACTCAAGTACTTATGTACTTGAGTACTTAATGTAGTTATGTACTCAAAGACAAGTAAAGGTTTTTATTCTCATGGAGATGGTGATATTAGCAGCAAATAAGCAAGTTGCTTGAAACACACACACTCCTGCTCTACCCAGGAGCAGACAGGCAGTATCCACAAACAGCACTTGGGCTTGCTGGAAAGCACACTCTCTAGGCAAGGCTCCAGAGACAAATAGTAACAGTGCTTTGACAGAGGTTTGTTATACTGACTCTCCTTCAGGACACTAATTGTGTCATTTGAATGTTTCCAGATGCTTACAAGCCTTTATCCAGTAGTATATCATTTAGTAATTTGGATTTTAGTGAGCTATCCCAGCCTGTAGATTTCAGGTTCCTGATGCTGGCCTATTTCAACAGAATGTTATGTTCCCAGCAGTAGGCACCCTGAGACAGGGGTGCAGGAAAGTGAACTACTGGCAAATAGGCAGTGCCTTATTTCCAGTGAAAGCACATGGGAATTTAAACTCTAAATGTGGCTTGTGGGCTCCAGAGCAAGAAAGGTTTTCATGGCCTGCCTTCCTTTAAAACCATATGAAACCTTCACTGTGTACACACATATGGTGGTATTAGTGTCAAAACCCTTGCTTAGGTTAAGGTTAGGGTTAAACCCTGTTCCTTAGATTAACAGCTCAGCTTGACAGTTCTTGCATCAAGGAACACAAAATGCTGTTATGACTGTTAGGTTGGTTCTTCCTGCTGCAACTTCAAAAGGCCTCTTTAAGGCATCACTTCAGAGCACATTAACAATATACAGGTAAATTTCTTGAATTTGTAACAATCAGTCTACATCACCTGAGCATCCAAACTCAACATTTATCTCTAGTTTTTCAAATATAAAAAGTGACAGATTCCCTGTATTACTACATAAATAATTAAGCTGAAGAAAGCATCTAGACATCTCCTTATTACCTGAAATATAAACCAGCTGTTCCTAGCTCAGAAAGCAGTCCCTCCTCTAAGCAGTACCCCACATTAAATGGGGTAGAGCACATTGCCCAGGTGAGTTGCCTAATAGGAGCATCTTCTTTCCTGTTCTGCTCCCTAAGGCTATGATTTGCCTTTCACACACTGAGACCTATTAAGTCCTCCAAGCTTGGCATGGTTCTCCTTACCACCTCCTCCCCAAGACAGTTATCCAATGCTGAATTCAAGCAGGGCAGGCAGCTCTTCGGTATCAGAGGGGAGGAAAGTGAAGCTGTGGCTGGGAGTAGAATATAGTCTGCTCTGCACAGCAGCTCACCCCAGCTACCAGCCACCTCCCCGGCAGAGAGGCCACACACCTGCCTCAGCCCCACGGGTCACACACGAGGGGTCACACAGTTGCCCCAGCCCCCACACCACCACCCCAAGTCCCCGCTCCCCAGTCAGGGCATTGTCAAGACTGGAATACAGAAATTATCTGAGACACCTCTGTATAAGCAGAGACTGCTAGATAAAAACAACACAAAAAAATCCTGCTAGAACCCATGAAGATGAGGTCAAGAAACTCCTTGAAGAGCACTGAGAACCTCATCTCTTGGGGGGAGACCAGAGTTNCACAGCCACTCACACCCAGCACAGCTGCTTCAGACACACCAAGAGGTAAAACATGGTCTGTGGGTGCACCAGAGCAGTGTTAGCACCCTCCTTTCAGAACACTCCTGTGAAGGTGCATGGTGGAGCTTCACTGCTCTACAACAGGCTACCCAGGACTTCTAGTGTGGGTATACAGCTTCAAGGGGTTTCCTGAACACAGTGCACACTGAGTGCTTGAACTGGAGTCTCTAATCCAAATCCTTGCACTTTAGGCTGCTAAGATAACAGCTTTTTATAGGAACAGAGTATTTGACAAGAGCATGCACTTTCTCGTACCCCTGCTTGCCTGACTGCAAGGCAGGCATTTACTCTCTTCCCTTAAATCCCCCAGACCTTTCTAAGAACATAAGGCCTTCCAGGCTACTCCCCCATCTTAATGATATTTATGAGTTTTCTGAAAGCCAGAGTTACTTTAAAAGCAAGTTCTCATATCAAAGCAGTCTTTACAATTGTAATCCCAGCATTTCTTCTACGTTAGGCACTAGATCCAGTGACTGATTTGTGTTAAGGAAAGATGAAATAAAGAAACAAACTTTTTTTACAGCTTCTTTTGATGCCAGTCTTCAATACTCAGCGACATGAAACGTTCCCAAGTGGACCAGCAGGAGAGTCAGAACACACAGGCTCATATAACACAGACTGCTCTAGGTTATGCTCCAGCCTTGCAGGAGGCAGCTGCTTAAGCGAAGCAACAGCTTATAAACAGCTCCTCAAGCACAGCTTTATAAGAGCTTCCACCCACAGCAGGCTCTGGAAGTGGGAATGACAGCATATTTCTCATTCTTGCCCTCTTCTGCCTCAGTAAAATTGAAAGTACATAAAAAAAATGAGTAGCACTGGGCTGCAGAGTAATTACAGATGTAATACTTGTAATTATATAAAAAAAATCTACTTAAGTATTTAATTGCACAGTAGTAAGCATTTTCTTCTTTTCTGGTAGAAAGTGAACCCAGCAGGTATATACATGGAGAGCAATAGCAGGAAGGCTGAAGGGGCTCAAACAGTTTCTGACCATTTTCCAGTCTTTGTTAAAGACTGGAAAGACATGGAAGATAATAGATAGTTCATTGGAATTTGGAGGACTTTGAAGTTGAATCTAACCCTTTTGTCAAGAGAGCTTCACCATCTTCTTTCCTTCCTCATAGAGCAGCAGAACCAGTCATCTCTACCTTGACTTCATCTACAGCACTCCCAGGTCTCACACCACATTCTGCACCTGAAACTTCCTAGCTGAATACCCAAAGGTAGGTCATGGGCACACCAACAGCAGACAGCACCAGAGGAACACCCCACACACAGTCACACCAAGGGAAGAGGCCATCTGGATACTCCCATGGCTTAAGAGAAGTCAAGCATTGGAGAAATTCTATTAATTTTAATCCTTTTGATTGAATGAGGTCAGGAAGCAGTTAAGTAGTAATTGCAATGATTTGTGGGGCTATCAGCAAGCTGCATATGATCAACTGTGGGCAGTGGCCTTCCTCCAAGAAAGCTGGGCCTAGAACATTTTTCCTAATACATTTTTATAAAACCCAGTGGATTGAGAATATTTTCACTTGTACTAAAGCTGAACCATACTCTTCATTTGAGTGAGCCATTCCTTCAACCCATCATACCACACAAGGCAAAGGAATGGGAACTTCTGACTGCACAAGACAGACTTTGGTCCTGCAATATCTTCTTTCAGCTAGAAAGGGCAACTCAAACATTTACAAACCCACTGAGTAGACAACAGGCTATTTATCCAGCAATTTTTCAGACAGTTTGCACTCACAGTCAGGCCTATAGAATACAGCCATCTGCAGCTGAGATATTACACCTCTCTGGGTGATCAGCAAGGTGCATCGAACCTTACTGTGCAGGATCCATACCATTAGTGTCTGCTAGTGCTTTCAGCAAGAAAAGCATTTTGGTGTAACAAAACACTTCTGTTAAAAAGATGAGCATAAGATTATGTTTTTCTATTTGTTAGGAGTATGTAGGAACATGCAAACATTTAAAATATGCTTTGGAAGGGAAACAGAAAGGTCTTTCTTGCCATCAAACGAGGTACTGACAAAGAAGCAGAGATCTACATTGCTGGAAAGAAAAATAATGTCACTTAGCTCTGTGTATGAAGGATAAAAGAGAATGGTCAGAGTGGGACACAATGGAATGAACACTAGCCAGTTTGCTCTGGCTAGGGGACTTGGAAGAAGGAAACATAAAAACTGTTCCCATGAGAACTAACCTTCATGTGAGAAGGAAAGCACAACATTCCCATGACAATTTTACTTCATACAAGGGGGAAACCATAACACTCCCATGGGAATTTAACCCTTGTGTGAGGGGGCAAATCCATAACATTGTGATACAGCAGCATCCTTCTGCTGCACTCCAATTGGGATGCTAAGTCACCTGCTGCTAGCCAGTCAGGCTCATGAGTCCAGCAGGGCCACCCCAGCTTGGGCCTGATGCAGGATGTAAGGAGGCTGCCTCAGTGTCACAGTGGGGTCAGACATCAAACATCCCTTGAAGCTGCAGGGGACACCCTGAAGACGCTGTGCCTGCCTCCCTTCACCACTCTGATGGGGACCTTTATCACCCTGCTGCTGGGTGGTGGTGTGAAGATCTCAGGGTCAGTAAGACTCTTAAAACCTATTCTACTCCTTAAAGCAGCACAGCACAGCTCTCTTGTAACTGCTGGATGCTTGAACAGGGCCCAGTAAAGCTGCCTCTTAACACTGCTATATGCTAGACAACACCTGAGCAAGGTTTAAAACAATAAGGATTGCTGCTTTGATGTGGACTCGTGTTTGTGCATTGGAATCCTCTGAGAAGATCCCTGTTACTTCAATGGTAACACCCTGACACACAAGTATCACCAGTCATTGGGTTATCTGGTCCAATTCCAGCCAGTGTCTGACTGTCATTAACAAGTTGCATTTGATTTAAACAGAAATTAGGTATTGACCTTCCAGAACTATGCAGCTAGTCACACTTTAACCAAAATGCTTTAATCAATTTAACAATTCAAAATACTAAGACACTTATATCCAGAACACTAACAAAGCACTGGAACTGGAGTGAACAGGAACACTCCTGACCACTTTGCTCTCTGCAGCTCTAGGAGTGGTACAGCATGAAAGTGAACTTTGTAGAGTTAAAATCCTGCTCTAAAATGAAAGAAAATGACTCTCAAGTTACACACAAACTAGACACTAACCCCAGTTCTCTTTCAAGTGGAGAAAGAACAAAAGGCAAAAAAATATTTAACAAAAATACTGACAGTTCTTCAGACCAACCAGGAGTCAGAGTGGGCAGTAAGCTTTCAGAAGCTTCCAGATGGAGACTGATTTTGATTGTGGGTGACATGCCTATACACAACCTTTTAGAAGGGACACTGAAGTTAATAAATTGTTGATACTGAAGTGCTGAAGATCAAGCTGGAGCACAGCTCCTTCTGTACCAGAAACTCCTTTACAGCCTTCAGGCCTTATTTGCAGCTCTCCAAAGCACCCAAGTATTTCTACCCTCCATACTGTCAAGTGCAGCATCTGGCTTTCTAGCACTTCATCTTCAGACTCAATCCTCTTTCTGTTTATCTGCCTTGTCACTCCCATCACTTGCCACCAACACAAGAGACCCATTTCGAGTGTCTGATTTCTCCCAAGACCCAACTGAAGGAGAAAGCTACAGCTCTGGCAGCCAAATTCCCATCTTCAGCTGAGCTTTCTACACACCCAAAAGCAAACTGACACCACAAACCCCAGAGGCACAAATAAAACCATTCCTCAACTCCTACAGTTTTCAGACTGCTGTTCTGTAAGCTAGGCCAGTGATGTCCTATGTAGAGATACCATATCTGACCACATGACCACATGGCTTTCATGAGAAAGCCCAAACCTCATGAAGCAGTGACAAGGAGAGTTACTGAACAGTCATCTTGTCTGCTACAGACTGTCACAAGGCTTAAGGCAACAATGGTCTTGAGAACTTCATAGCATTCAAGGCTGATGGAGCTTTAATATCCAGACTTTCCAGTGGATGCCTCTGTTTCATTGTCCCACTCAAAGATTATTCCCCACCATCCACCCACTCCATGAAATCATATTTTACTGACATGACTTAAGCAGAAAACAAAATCTAGAGCTGGCATCTAGAAGCTTTCACTGTGGCATTTTACATGCAGATCTTGTAAAAATCTGTTTCCTCACTCAGGTGTCAGACCTTGGTGACCCAAAACGTGTGACAGCTAGACTCCTCTTAAAGCAGTGCCTCCAGAAAGGCATCTGAAATGCCAGTTGTTATGGTACAAGGATAATTACTAACCACCACAAAACAAACCTGACTAATGTCACATTTACTCTAAATCTTGAGACGACCTGCCAAGCTTTTAGGTATTCCTCCTGGGTATCCTTACAATGAACGACCTCCAGTTTCTGATCTACAGCTATGAAGGACATCACTGAAGCCAGTGTTAAAGCTGTCATACTAAAGCAGAGCAGGCAGACCAGTAAAGTTTTATATGAAGCTGAAAAATTGACAGTTAACAAGCACTTAAGGTAACAAAAACCCACAAGAAGCTGCTGCTACAGCAAGACATGGGAGACAATTTGGATTATTAGTGACTCATCCTTGCCATAAGGAATGCTGATAACCCTAGAAAAGCACAAAAATCTTGAAACATTCAGCTAAAACTAAAACCTCAAGTGTGAAAACTCCTACCTAAGGGAGGAGTAATGAGAAAAAGTTTGTTCTAGATGGCTGCACCTGCACAGAACCAATACTCATACTTGATGTAAACCAGCCTCAAACCTGACTGGAGACAATCTAGACTCAGATTCTGCAGGATCACGCTTAGTCACTGATGGGTTAAGGAGAAAAGGACAGTAAGTCATAACAACAGATCTGGCCCATCCTCGCTGATGAATGAATACATATATATATAGTATACTTCAAAAGAATTCACAGAGATTAGCAGAGCTTTTCTAGGAAAGAATTTTATCACAGTCTTCAGTTACATTCAAAATAAACCTTGTGGTAAAGAGGTGGGATTAGGTGAGGTTAGAAGTAGAGAAAGAAATGAAGTTTTCCTCCCTAGAGCAAAACTGTGATGACTATAGCTTACACTCTAACCATTCTTCCCAGCAGCTCTTGTACAAGACCTGCTACCTTTCATCTTCTGTCCATAGAGACATGAAGATGACAAGACCAAGCATTGACATCATGCTTTTACAAACCACTGGTCCTTGGGATTGTCCCTTTGTGTCCATCTCCCACAACACAGTCATAATGCACCCAACAGGCCAAGATAATGCTACTTGGCAGATATTAGAAATGCTACAACTCCCAGAAACTCCTCAACATCCACACTTAAATGTTACTTGAAACTCTTCTTGATGAAATGGCATGACCTGGGCAATGATGCTCAACTGGCACTACCTACCTTTAGTCAGCCCTCCCTGTTTCTCCAGTAGTGTCACATTGAAGAGAAATTATAGACCAATGACTAGATCCACTGACTAAATCCCTCAGCTTATTTCCTTTCAAGGGACTGAAAGGAAACACATTACTTCAATGGAACATGTGTCTACTTTCATCTACTTCCTACAAAGGCAACAGCACATGCTACTACCTATTGTAAATGAAAAGAAATCAAAGCAGATTCACTCTTCTCCATCTTAACTACACAAGACCAACACCAAAGGTATGACTTCAGTTTGATTGTTGTGAGAATACTATCTGGAAATCAGCACAAACCTTTAGCTGATATTGTCACAGCCCAAGCACCATCAATCACTCCAACAGCTCTGTTAACCTTGGTTCTTCTCTTCACACCAAGCAAAGATCAACACATTTGGCAGGCAATGGCAATGTAGAGTCAGCACTATCAGTGACAGCACCACATTCCAGAAGAGATCCCTGGGAAGACATCCCTACCAGGGCTGCATCAAAAACCCCACCAGCACAAGCTATCAAGTTTCTCTACGGCCTACTGATATTTGCCAGCATAACAGTACTCTCAACTGCTTTCCCCTCCCTTCAAAAAACAAGCTGAGTTTTAGTCCCCCAACAAGATGCCATTGTTACAGCTGCATAGCAACATTATTCTTGGTAACACCAGCGCTCTCCAGCAATGTTCCTGTAAATCAGACCTCCAGTTCAGGCCAACAAATCTATTAGCTTCTTGAACCCAAGCAACTCCTTCCAGTTCAAGGGCAGGGGAGGTCATTAGTAACATACTGATGCACCATCTCAGTGCCAAGGAACCACATTTTAGAGTCTTCCTCAACAGTTCAAGAACAAAAGCAGAACACACCTTTTGGGGAAGGAAGAGGCAGGGGCAAAGGTAAGTCACATACAGGATATCACAAGAACTCCACATATGCACAGCCAGCCTTCCACAACACAGAGGTTTTCAATTGGTCAAGAACCCAAATTAACAGTACTACATCATCTATGTATACAGAAGAGTGACAGGTTCTCGATCCATCCTCCAGAAGCATTTCTGGCTGTTTACTGTATGGAATCCTTGGACTGGAGCCTCCTCTGACATTAAAGGCCTCCAGCTTCTAACCTTCACAATGAAAAATGGTTCTAACAATGTAATGTATTTCATAACAATTAGCATTATGATAGATATGTATACTGAAAACTTCTGGACTTGTTTACTTTTAATTCTCAATCCAGTTCCTAGTCATTATCTGATTAGGTTACTGATAAACTTCCAGAAGTACTTTCTCTGAGCTCTGCTCTAAGGGTCTTGGTGGAAGGCCTTGGAAAGGAAAACCAACAAAGAACCAAAAACATAAAGATTATTTTGAAGACTCTCATAAATTTTTAACAAGTCCAAACATTACCAAGAACCAAGCAAAAAAGGGTAAGCTGTTAATACCTAGGCAGAAGGGAAAATGAGCCAACTAACTAGCGGAACTAAACAAAATGGATTTAAGCTCTAGAACAAGTGTTTATTAAAAGGAGCCAAGCATTCAAGCAGATGGTCCAGTTTCTTTTAAGATAGAAAGTCTACTTGCAACTCTTAATGATACTCTGACTCAACAAGTCACTATGCACTCAGTTTGCCAAGAGACAAGGAGCTGCTCTTAGCTGTACGCCACAGACACTCATTTAATTCTGTGCAAGGAATGAACGAGGTCAAAAGCAGCATCAGTGGTGTTGTGATTTCTAACTCTATTGAAAGATGGTGATAAGCCAGATGTTCCAGTCAGTGCTTCAAAACCACCACCCCCAAAAAAAAAAAACCCAAAACAGAAAGCTTTATCTTATTGGTTTATTTTAAGCACTTGAACACATTCTTTCCTGGCCCACTACACTGACATTAGATTCCAAAAGACATTTTGCATTCCTAGCACTCTCCAACTTCAGCTTTTAAATAATAGCATAGCCTCTTATTATCATTTTTAATACACAGCAAGTTAAAACAAGATATATCCTTGTTCATATGAGCAATTAAACGAGTAATTCAGCAGAGTTAGGCTTTGTAATCTCTCGTCAGCTCAAACAAGCCATTTGATACTATTCCCTGTATCAGTTAAGCATGTCTGAGGCAAGTGCTCTAATGAGTGACATGAGCTAAGCACCCCGAGTTGCCAGTTCGCATTCTATTTTTGAAATATGCCTGCAGAATTATTTCCATAGGATAACTTTTTGTTATTTGTTTTATGACAACAGGGCTCTTGATCTCTACTCAGCATGAGGAAAAAAAAAAAAAGTCCTGGGCTAATGTAAATGCTAGGGACACAAAGCATTCAGGCTCTCAGAATCAGAGATCACTTTCTCCATTTCAAACAGCTAAAGGAACAGGAATCAGGTACATTCAGCTGAATTAGCACCTATAATGAATCTAATCATTAGTACTTACATAAATGAGCCCAGAGTAATACCGATCCTTTAAGTTATGCAATACAGAGGCTTCATTTAAACAGGTTAATTCTGCCATGTCTTCCACTTTAGAGAACTTGGGGGGATTCATCTTCTGAATATCATCTTTATTGACTAGTGCTTTCTTTCCATTCTCTGCCAGTTCAACCAGTACTTCATCCCCTTTTTCCTCCTTGATGCTGGCTGCCTCGAAACCATGGCGCTCTGAAGGAATCCACACCAACTTTTTAGCAGTCCAATCAGCCTGGGTGGCAGGGTTGTAGATTACAGCCCTGTCCACGAAGAGGTATCTCTCTGGATCTTCCTGTCCAGATCTCTGTGCCATTGTCAGAAGTGAAGGTGTCCACTATCAGTTACCCTGTAAACGAGAGGGAAAAAAAAGAAAAGAGTATGTTACCTACAGTACTCTTATCATATACCATTATCTTATCATATATAAATGGAGCTATCACACAGCCATTAAGTGATCTATCACTGAGATCTGCATCTTCTCTTGATGAAGATACAGGTCATGAGACCCCACGTGGAGTACTGTGTCCAGTCCTGGAGTCAACATAAGGAGGACATGGAATGGCTGGAACAAGTCTAGAAGAGGCCACGAAGACAATTAAAGGGCTAGAGCACCTCTCCTACAAAGACAGGCTGAGAGAGTTCAGCTTGGAGAGAAGGTTCTGGGGAGATCTTACAGCGAGCAACCTTCCAGTACCTGAAGGGCCCTACAAGAAAACCTAGGGAGGGACTTTTTTAGAAGAGCATGTAGAGACAGGATGAGGGGGAATGGTTTTAAATTGGAAGGGGGTAAATTTAGATTGGATCTTAGGAAGAAATTCTTCACTATGAAGGCAGTGAGGCCCTGGCACAGGGTGCCCAGGGAAGTGGTGGCTGTCCCCTTCCTGGAGATGTTCAAGGCCAGGTTGGACAGGGCCTTGAGCAGCCTGGTCTACCGAGACATATCCCTGCTCACGGCAGTGGGAGCTTGATGATCTTTAACATCCCTTTCAGCCTGAAAATTCTGTGATTCCATGAAGAAGCACTGTTAATTTCTTCCATAATCTGAATAAGTTACTGAGGAAAACCAAGAGCCCCTATTCACACAGTGGCTCTCCAAATAAACCAACCCCAATACAAAAGTTAAAACCATCCATCAAATGTAATCCCAGACCCAGCACAGGAAACTCAGTTTAAACTGGTTCTAACTGTTCACCAAATATGGAGAGACAATGCAATAAATGTGAGAGCTACAAGCAGAAAAGACACACATCTGTCTTCTGTGCTTAAATAAGAAGATATTTAAGAAAAGCTTGCCAGTAAGCTCAACTTCAATTAAGCGGTCAAAAAAAATAAAGTAAAAATATAAAAAAATATTCAGTGGGCAGCTAGCTGCAGTAACTAGAAGGCCATAATACAGTTTAAAATGTGGATTTTCAACTACAGATAATAACTTGAGATGCCTTGCACTTATGCAAGCTGTTAAGATTGCTTGCTCATTGCTTAAAGCTTGCTCCTATTCTTCCCAAAAACAGGAGACTGCTTTTCTACAGCCTGTTTCAGTTCAGTCCTGAGCACTGACATTACCACACTCCATTAAAAAAATTACTCTAGATCTCAAGCTTACCTCACAGCTCAAGAAGCAGCAAGGACTTCTTGCTGGAAAAATCTAATAGATTCACGGGTAATTTCAAGAGAAAAGACTGCTGACAAGAGCTCCTGCACACTCCTTTTACCTACTCACCTCTACTTACAGAGAGGCCACCGCATCTTTAGCTCACAATGCTGCCACATCCAAGATTCCTGGAGCTAGCAGTTTCATCTAACTGCCCAAAGAGCAACAAGATCAGGCTCAACACCTTCATTAAATAACTTGGGGTTTGGCTTGGGCATTTTTTTTCTTCTTTTTTTTTATGTTGAGGGGGAGGTCAGGGGTTTTGATGGTTTTTTTGTTTTATTTATACACTAGATTTCTCTGCTGATGAATGAACGTTACATTGGCTAATAGTAGCCTTTTCCAGCAGGTAACCAAAAGGTTAGCTTCAAAAGCAAGGAGGGTTTTGCAAACTGCATTTGTCAGCTTTCATACCATGGAATGCACCCCAATGGAAGAAGTTCTGCAACACACCCAGCACTCAGAAGAACATATAATTAAATACAATAGCTGTGCCTCCATCTATGGCATGGGCATTTGCTACCTTGTCCAGCTTTAATATAAAGTAGGCATGAAGTCACTGAACTCTTCAGAGGTTTGAAGAGCAGACCGTTTACTACACATCTTAATTCAAATGAAGAGATGATGACTCAACGTTTAAAGTATTTTTTTAAAAAAGCCTCCTAGAGAAAAATTCAATGAAGAGAGAAGGAACCATTGATGAGCCACCTCAAGCAATAGTTGGATTCCTTAACCAGGAAAATTAAGAAATTAGCCAAGGAATGCTATAGTTAGCTCATGTTGCCCGTGAATTGAGTATCTCCGCCTCCGATTCCAATTCGGATAGCTGCTTGTCTCTCCACTGTGCTAGACTGCAGCTGAAGTTCCAACAAAGACCTGAACATCATTGCTGCCCTCTTATGCAAATGCACCTTGGTGACAAGCCTCGGAGATCTCCCTGGCCAGGTATGATATGATGGACAGCCAAATGCATTTACAGTACGTTCGGACTCAGTTTTGCACACTAAGATGCTGTGAAACCTCCAGGTCAGATAAAATTCGCATGACAAAACTAATCGGTGGCGCTCCCGAGAGGGATTAAAAGCTGACATGAATGTGTGGACTGACAGTATACCAGTTCCTGAGGAAAATACCCAACATCGGGGCATCAGGGACAGCTACAGGGTCATTTTTCCACCGTTACTCTTAATACCACAGAGCCCATCACAAAAGACCCTCTGCAGTAGCAAAGCAAGTTGCAGCTTACTCCTCTGTTAACAATGGCATTCAAATGAAATACACAAATGAGCACATTTCCCATGCAGGAATCCAGCACTCCCAAAAGACGAGTGAGGAAAGAAAAAAAAAAAAAAGGGAAAAGAAAAAAGAAACCACCCCACACACGTTCTGCGCCTCGAAACAAAAGGGGCGAGGGGCGATAACCGGCAGAGATGGGGAGTGGCACACCGAGGTGCAGCCCGGGCATTTTCAAGGACGGGGGCAGCCGGAGGAGCCGCAGGAGCCGCGCCGCCCCCGGGCGCCGAGGGCTGATGCTCGCCGCCGTCCTCCCACGGGAGCGGCTGCGGAGCCCCCCGCGTAGGGCCGCAAGCGCCGCCGCCTCCCCGAAGGACAAAGGAGGCTGCCAGGGCCGCTCGGCCCGCCGGGACCCGGGAGCGGTCCCCTCCCCGGCGTAGCCCGGCCCCAGCCCCGCGCCC
>VXBZ01010785.1:354597-366365 GCA_013399135.1 Heliornis fulica
CGGCCGAGCACTAAAGCGCTCGGTCCCGATTTCCAAACTTCCCAGTTCTAGAAACTGCCGCAGCCCTCAGTAATTGCTCCCCGGCGGTAATTACCCCGACTAATCCCAATAAAAACCCAGCCTTCGCTGCGCGTCTGACGTGGTGTCCCAGCCCTCGGACCCGGTAGAGTGTCCCTGAGACGCCTCGACTGCTCCCCACTTTGAGTGTCTCTGAGCCACCTTGACTGCTCCCTGCTCTCGAGTGTCTCTGAGCTGCCTTGACTGCTCCCTGCTCTCGAGTGTCCCTGAGCCACCTCGACTGCTCCCTGCAGCAAAGCATGTCAGGCCTGGTGGCCATTTAGCCACTGCGGACAAGTCCCTGTGCAGAGCTCACACTTTTCACCTTCTTTAAAACATAATCCTGAGGATTTTTGGAGCCCTTGCCCATTCACCAGCACCTTTGCTGAATCAGGTGGGTTGGCAGGAGGCCACAGTATGGGAAAAACAGCTATTTGCAGCTTCTCTGAGAGTCTCAAGGGCTCAGGTGGACTTTGACCTCACACCTCAAACCCACATAACACTCATTTTCAAACCTTTGGGTTTGACCACCTTGGCTGCTGGCCTGCACCCTCCAGCTGCTGCTGCCTGGGATTTTGAGATGGAAAGCTTCAAAGTCATGATGGCCTTCCTTAGTTCTTTGCAAAATTCTTCCCATCTTTCTTTCCCTGGCTCAGAAAGCTTCATGAGGATCACATATGGTGCCTTCACCCTCCAGGAAACAAGCACAACCTCTCACCGCAACCACGGCTCGCTCCAGCCCTGCATGTGAGTGGGTAGCTGAGAGCATCATGGGTTCCCATCTTCCGAGCCACGGGTTTTGTTCCTCTGCCCAGACCAAATGCAAATGCAAGTGGCTCAGGAATTACAGCTATTTTGCGGGAAAGAATTTTCATAAGATCCTTCCAGACAAGACTGTGAGCGGGGTAAGGAGCAGAGCGAAGCGGCTGGAAGGAGCATGAAGTCTGGTGGGGTGAAGCTGCAGCAGGGGATCCCAGGAGGGGCTGGGAGTGTCAGGCAGCACCTGGCGACAGGAGTAAGGATGTCTCCCACTTCCCCTGTTCTTATGGAGCAGGACTTTCTATGGATTACCTGGAAATGTTTCAAAGCAGTACCTGCATTTCAGTACAACTTAGCATTTTTGGGCAGGTTGCTCAGTTCAAAAAGGGAGGCAATAAGGCAGACCGTGGGGAATCAGGCTCCAGGCGTGCAGCTGGAATTCATTCGGTCATCTCTGCTCATCTCTGCACACAAATCAGTTCATGCACAACTCCTGGCACTTGGATTTATACAAAAGTCTCCTTAATTACCATTTCAGTGGGAGGTCTTGTACATCCTGTTTCACCGAAAAATAAGGGTGTTGACTGGCAAGCGCAGGTAGATGAAAGCCAAAAGGCTGAACTGGTTACTCCCCAGCTGTTTTTCGCTTTGCAAGGACTGCCACTCCCGGGGCCGGAACGGCTGAGCTGTGTGGTGAGCCGCCCCAAGCAGCCACTGGCAGCAGAGCCCAACACCTCACAGACTTCATGTTCCTTTAATCCAGGCATCCAGTGTGCCACTTCCCCCAGGATTTATAATTTTTCCTTGCTCAGGCACCAGGCCTCCACAAGATGCTCAGCCAGCATTCACGTAGCGGTGCCAGCCCCTCAACAGCACAAGGGCTTTGCAAGGGGGCAAGCTGATGAGTATTTATTACCCTTGGAAAAACCTGACACTCAAGAAGCAGCATCATGAACTGGTTACAGTCACCCCTCAGGGCGACAGAGACCTTGGCATGGCGCAGCACCCGCACCCCAACATCCTCATGCTCTGGGTCAGCACCTCCATGTCACCCTGCTTCAGGCTTTGCTGTGGCTAGTTCCATCTTTAGGCATGCAGGGTCTTTCAAAGAAAAATAGAAACATCACACACAAAACATTATTCTAGAGGCAAGCTGTTTGAAGAGTTGCGTTTCTTTTAGAAAATGATTTCCATGGAAAATCTTTGAGGACCCTGTAGGTCCACATGGAGCATGTCAGGGTTATAGCATTGAGTTATTATTTTTATCACACAATTATTTTTATCCAGGCTAGTGTTAGGAAGGAATTCCCCAAATCTACTCAAAGTCTTTAACCCAAAGAGAGAAAGATGATATTTCTATCTTACCCAGGAGACTGGAAAGAAGAGAAAGAAACATCTTTCATAAAGTATTTTTATTTGAAATAGAAACTCATCTGGTCCCTAATCCCAAAATTGTTTCCCTACCTTTAAACAGAACGGTAATGATATCATTGCTACTAGGGCATGCATGAGCTTAAGGCAAAGCATGTCCCTGAGGGTGTTTTCAGAACAGGAACCCAAGCAGGTAAATAAGAACCTCTTCAGTTTAAAGCAGTACTTCAGATTTTTAATACAATGTGGAGGCTTTAGGCAAAAAAAAATGCTCCATTCCTTTCTAATTTAGTAGTTTTACTACTGTTGGCATGTGTTGGAAAGCTAATTTCCATACTGGGTGATGTGTGCCTCCAGTCTGCTTCAGACCTTGCTGGGCAGAACAAACTTCTGCAAGGGGAAAACTCACAAGTGACATCCAACGGCTGTTTGTTCTGTGCCATGTCCCTACCAGCATCTGCCAGTATGCCAGACAGGCCTCACTCCTTGATTATTTGACACCTTTGCTTCCTGTGGAGACCAGACCCTGCCCTGCTTTCTGACTGCGGCAGGTTTTGGGCACATCTCCAAGACTCACAGAGCCAGGTCTGGCCTCCCCAAGGAGCTCCACGTCTCTGCAATGCAGGACACCTTAGCATCTTTCTAGGTCATTTTTTTTCTTCATAACTCTAAGTACTAAACAATACTGAGCCAGGGGGGTAGAATAAAAGATTTAAATGTAGGAGTTGCATATGCACAGACATGGTCTGTGCTTAGGGGTGACAAGGAATAAAATCCACATTGATTTGGTTTCCAGTTCACACCCTGACTTGCTGTGGCTTTGGGCAGCCACGATACATCCCTGCCCTCACTCACCCTGCAAAGGGAAGAGGCTCCATTTGGCATTTCAGAGGTGCAATCACGTTGGATCTCTAATGTGTCTTGACACCTTCAGAAGGAAGGTGTGAGAAAAAGAATAGCTCATGTAAAAAACTGTCTGCTTTGTTACAAGGGATCAAAACACAGAGAACTATAGGAATAAAAGAAAAATTACTCCACAATAATATTACTTCTTAGTAAACATTTCCGTGGGAGAAGCTTGAAAGCCTCATGCTTAATGCTTGAGTTTCAAAGCCTTCCAAGATGTAATAAATTGCAGTAAGATGAGGTTACACTTATTTTTTGAAACCTGCTGTCCTCCAGGACCGCTCCATTTATTTTACCTCATATGTCAATAGGAGAAGTTCTGAAACAGGAGGTGTTCTCCCGGGCGCCGCACAGGGATCAGCACCAAATATGAGCTTCATTGTCTCACCCACCATATATTTTAGTCCTGGATAGTTTAAAAAGTTAGCTAAATCAGGAGTGGAAAGTCTGCTTCTTACTCACAAAAGGGGATTGCACAATGGTTGGTCCAACAGACTGCTGTGAACCTGATGTCAGATCAGCAAAAATAGCCACCTCTGCAGCACATGAGTCAAGATCCAAGCAGCAGCGCAAAAGATTGGCATCCCCTCTGAGCAAGCCTCCTACAACCACGCTGTCACTTGCTGCAATCCAAGGAATTCCAGAGAAAATCTCCAGCCTCTTAGAACACAAAGGGCCAAAGCAGAGAACCCAGGATCAGGTCCATCTTGGATCATCCTGCTACAGTCATGCTAGGAGCAGGACCCAGATATGTACAGGGACCCCTGCTCACCCTCTCCCTGCTTTCCCTCTTCCTTACCCCTTGCACCACCTGCCACGCTGGGAAGGTAGAGCCAGACTTTCGCAACTGTGCCTTCCACCCTCTGTGAAAGGCTTTGGCATGCATTTCTCTTCCCTCAAGGAAAAGGAGGGTTCATTCACAAGCATGTGCTGAAAACCAGACAGAAATCCCAATCTCCCTTTTCCCCTCAAAGCAGGAACTTGTCTGCAAGATCTGTCCTCCCCCGCCTCGCTCACCACACCCTGGGATCGGAAATTGTCCCCTGGAAAACCGCGTGCGGCAGGTTTGGGGAGCTGCCCTGTTACTTCTGCCTAGCTGGGAGTTTGCGATTCACTGGGCCAGATTCTCATCCCAGTCGCACCAGTTTGTGTTGCAGAAGCACTTCTCACTTGCAATATTGTTTCTAGAGGAAAAGGATTTAGCCATTAGATAGCAGAAAGGCCAGATGAAACATTTCTTAGGCATGGTGGGATCAGATCAAGTTCAAGCTGGAATGCACTCCAGCCCAGCTAGGATTTTGCAAGCTTATAAAAAACCAATAAAGAAAATGGTGAAGGTTTCCCATGAAGCTGCTCGCAAAGGACACGTTTCCCTGGGGATCTCTGCCTTGTCCAGAACTGGCCTTTACTCAGCACAACTGCAAGATTAGGTGCTCGGATGCCAGCTGGATGAACATGTCATGCATACCTCTCCAGATGGGAAAGTTTTCCCCCCTCACAGTTTGGACATGGGGTTTATTTCTGGCCTGCTCTCTCATGCTCTGTCCCCATTGCCCATAGGCAAGGCTTGTGCATCGGTACTGGTACAGCTCCCACCCTGGCTACTCCATCTGGAAACTCTCTTTGTCCCCTCACTGTCCTTTCCCTGTATCTCTGCCCATGCTCTGGAGTTCACAGAACATTTTCTAATTCTCAACTAAATTAGAATGAACTGAGAAAATCCAACAGGGTATTTTCCTGGAGACTGTCATATACAAAAGTGACACCAAGGAGCACAAGTGTCCTGCATGGTTCAGGGCTTGGGCTGGGCAGAAATCAGGGGGATGCCACTGAAAGAGCTAACTGTGCTGAAGCCCTGGGGTGGGAGAGCTGAGCTCTTGTCATGGCTGTGCAGCGGGCAGGGGCAGCAGCTATTACCACCCTGCAGTGACCCTTGGCTGGTCTGAGGGACCAAATCTTTCCTCTTGGGCCAGAACATTCTATCTGAGAACAACTGCTTTTTTTTCTGGCAGAGATTGAGTTAAAACCATCCATTTTTTTACCTAATTAAGAGGTCAGCAAGGAAGTAGTGCTGAAGTTTCCCTCTGGACATATCCAGCACCCTTGGAGGAAGCCCTGGCTGTACCCATTGGCCAAGGAGATCTTGGAGTCAGGTCTGAAGAAGCTGAAGTTGCTGCTTGACCCTTCAGAGTCCACTTCAAGAATCAAACAGCCAAAAGCTGAGCTGATTATGGTACCTGACTGACCACAGGGAAGAAACCTTCCATCAAAAGCAAGGAGCTGATAGCTGCTGGCATGCCTTGGGAACCCAGAGCCCATTTTTAAAGATGAATAGTGCCTTTGGGAAGTCTCCCTGCCTTGTGAGGAGGTACGACCTCCTCAAGGTTCACCCAGGGAAGGCATGGATGTCCCCAAGCATGCCATCAGGTCCCAATGACTGCCAGCAGTTTCTAGGGCTAGCAGCAACTTCAGCTTCTTCAGATCTGACCCCAAGATCTCGTGCCTACTTGGAAAACCATGGGAAATATTCCCAAAACCGGCCTCATCTTTGGACATGGTGCACAGACACTGCCAATTCTCTTCACCTTGTGAAACCATCCCATACCTCAGAAGTAAAGCATTCACAGGACAGGCTGCAGCACTGCACCCTCTGACCTTCTCCAATCCCCTGCAAGTGGCAAGCAGCAGCATGCAGGGCTTGCCCCAGTAATTTTGGTGTACCAGGGATTTTCCTGGCTTCCGCAGCAGCCTCCTGTTAGACTCTGGGCAGTCTTTAATTGGAGCTGATTTACGGCATTTTCATTGCTGCAGACAGCCAGCAGTTGGCACAGCAAGCGGCTTTAATATTACTTTTGCATTTTGTTATTGAATCACCAGCTTGGAAGGCAGTTGTGGGGCTTTTTATAGCTGCTGCCTGCTCACGAGCAGCCTGGCACCACAGCCCCTCGCTGCTCCTTGAATGACGAACTCTCGCCACCGGGAGCCTGTCCCGTCACCCGTCAGCGGGCCCGAGTGCTGGGGCACGAGTGTGTCTGAGCCTGGCACTCAGGGAGCTGCTCATCCCACTCGGCAGCTCCAGCAGCGTGGCCACATTTCAGCCACTGCTCTGGGGCTTGGTGGTGGTTTTACTGTCCCATAAGGTTGACCTCAAGGTTTTCCTTTTTTTCGTTTTTTTTTTCCTACAGATGTGTAAGTGCTTGTCCCAGGGTGCAGACATGGCTTTGGAGCAGGAGGTGTGTTGCAGGCTGGACCTGCTGCCTGTCTTGAGTATGTCCCAGTCACTCTCCAGCTTAGGAGAGTCAGAGGAGTGTGTCCCAGCTGCTGTCACCCTCCTGTGTCCATCAGAGACTTGGACAGACCCGGTGGCTGTAAGCATATATCTCTTCTGCTGCAGCTTGTCCTTGTCATTCACACTGATACATTGCTGCTGGGTCTCACAGGTCTCACAGGATCTCTGTTCTGGTCCTCTTCACCTCTGCACAAGGGGCACAGTTACATAAAAGGGCAGAGGGTGGTCTCTGGTTATCAATTAACTCACACAGTTTGTTTTATCAGATGATATTCAAAGGAGCCTGTTGGTCGTTACAGGCCTCCCCATGACTATTTGACTTCTGAGCAAGAGGGTCAGACCTCATGGTCACCAGCTTCCTGACACTGGTCAAAGGCCAGCTGGAGAAACCCTCTTCCATGGAAACCCAGCAGCTGAGCCTGGTGCATAAAGTGTGGGAGATAAATTGTTCCCAGGAGACGTTCCTGCAAGGGAAGCAGCCAGTGATCCTCCTATCACATCCATATTGCACATGCCAGCTCTGTCGGGGTACGCTGCTCAGAGAGTTCCCACCACAGCCAAGCTCGCCCTGGGATGATAGCCCACAGCCACCATCTAATTCAATTTAATTCAATCCAATTTAATGATTGACTGAACCCTGCTGGTTTAATTAGCAAGCCAATACTGAGCAATCGACTGGTCATTGAGTTTGTAACTCATGCCAACCCCTTCCCTGGACTGGAGCGGGGGGACGGGGCACTGAGGGGGATCAGTCTCTGCTCAGTCCCAGTGAACAAACACCCTTGAGCGGGTGAGGATGAGTGGGGTGAGAAGCAGTTAACCTCTGGCACAGACTAGCTCCATTCTCAGATGGCTGCCAGCACTTCCCTTGATTCCAAAGAGAAAATGGACCTGCATATTCCCATTGAGGTCAGGGTGCTCACCCAGTTGTGGCACTGGTGCTGGCCTGAGTACTGGGATCCCTCTCCAGTCATTGCACTGATGTAGTTTGTCCCCAAGTCACAGCCCCCAGGTAGTGATGGGGCAGAATGATGATGTGGTGAAGGTGCTGGCAGCAGGGACAGCAGCAGTGTGCCTGGCTGGGTGGGGAAAGTTCCAGCCCTCCCTACACCCTGTGGACAGTCTCAGCCTTGGTGAAGGGCCGGAGCACAGAGCTGAAGCCACTCACTAATCCCAGCAGGGACAACTCAGCCATGGGGTGACTTTAAAATAACTCCATTGCTTGTTCATAACCTGTGAATGGTGCTGTTTGAGCTCTGTGGTGGAAAATGAGGGTGCTACATGGGAAAGGTGTGAGACAACCACAGTGGACATTGAAGCCCCTGGGTACCATGAACATGGCTCCCAGAAGTACAAAAATACTGTTCCTACCACATGACACTGGAGGCTGAAAGAATGGATGGTAAGCAGGGTACTTCCAACGTGGTCATCTCTCCACTGTTATGAGCATAACCCTGTTCCCATGGTCATCATCAGGTTAGGGGATGACCTGCTGGGAAGCAGTGCTGCAGAGAAGGACCTGGGAGTCCTGGTGACAACAAGCTTTCCCTGACCAACACTGTGCCCTCATGGCCAAGAGGCCAGTGAGACCCGGGGTCATTGAGAAGAGCATGGCCAACAAGCTCAGGGAGGTTCTGTTCTCCTCCCATCCTGCTCTGCCCTGCTGAGGTCACAGCTGGAGCTGGGTGTCCAGGGCTGGGATCCCCAGGTCAAGACAGACAGGGAGCTGATGGAGAGAGTCCATCAGAGGGTATGAGGATGATGAGGGGCCTGGAGCATCCCTGCTGTGAGTGAAGGCTGAGGGAGCTGGGGCTCTTCAGCCTGGAGAAGACAAACTGAGGGAGATCTCATCAACACTGACTCACATCTAAAGAATGGCTGTCAAGGGAATTGGGCCAGACTCTTCTCAGCAGTGCCTAGTGACAGGACAAGGGGCAATGGGCACAAACTGGAACACAGGAAGATCCATCCTAACATGAGGAAAAAATTCTTCACTCTTCAGGTGCCTGAACCCTAGGACAGGCTCCCAGAAAGGTTGAGAAGTCTCCTTGTCTGGGGACATCCCAAACCCGCCTGGATGTGATCCTGTGCAGCCTGCTGGAGGTGATGCTGCTTTAGCTGGGAGTTGGACTGCATGGTCTCCAGAGGTCCCTTCCAACCCCTGTCATTCCATAATTTTGTGATTGTGTGTTCCTCTTGACCATCTCCCCATTCCCATGACCATTGCCCTGTTCCCATGATCACTGCCTTGCTCCCACACAGGCAGCATTCCCATCTCCCACCTTAGGTGTCTGCAGCCATGTCAGGACTGTGGAGAATCCAGGGACTGAGACATTCCTCGGTAATTGCTCCCAGCAAACAGACACAGAGGAGGACTCCTTGTGATGAAGCTTGGTAGAGCCTTAGGATGAAGATAAAGGTGATTTGCAAATGATTCAATGATTTTGTTTCTAATTGGACTTGTGCCTTTGCTTATCTGTTTAATATTGATGAGATTGGTCTGAGCATCTGAAAAGGTTGTTTGTAAAACAAACAGGCTATTAATTATCTGGGATGTTAACCTCCATCTCTTTGCTGGAAGGAACAGTAGGAAGGCCTGCTCTTGCTAAAGGGTGAAGCCTGTTGGGTTCAGTTAACCAGGTGGAGCTCCTGGTGCAGATATCCGCATATCAGCAAGGTAGCAACCACCTGCACTTAACTCTCCATGACCTGGCTGAAGAGAGTCTGCAGAGCCCATGGCTTCAGTTTAATGAGCCTATCTAAGGAGGGACTTGAAAGGGATCTGGAGACACAGCAGCCACAACCTCCCCCACCTCCGAAGGATTTGGATGCTGAATATTCACAGAGACTTCCTTCCTCTGCACATATTTACACCCTGGGGTTTCAACAGTCTTGAAATGAATCCTCATCTCTTAGTAGCTCAAATGTTTGTCATCAGTTTATTTATTTGTTATTTCTTAGTTTTAATCTTGTATGTGTGTTGTTGTTTGATCACCAAGAGATCCCAGCACTGGGTGGAAACTAAACTTTATTCTGGGAAAAATAAAAAAATCTTTTTTTGGCATTGTTTTCTATGCAGACAACCTCCACAGGTGCTTCCATGGCTCCAGGGCAGAGAGTTGAGTTATTTTTCAATGTAAAATCATGTGGAAATAGGCACAGAGGAGGAGTGCTTACATGGAGACCGTGTTTAAACAATGCTGAGCAGTGGTGGTTTTGCATGGTGCAAACACCACCAAGGGGTATGAAACAGATCAGAAGAGATGAGCAAAGCTTCAGATTTCAGGGAATCCCCTAATTTCAGCCCTTCAGCAGGGAAACAAGGCGTTTCCCTGTGACAAACACCGGGGCCACGTAGCCCAGGGGACACTCCTAACCCTGGTGCACTAGCTGGAGGGATGGAGCAACCCTAGGGGGAGCGAAGCCACAATTTAAGGGTGTGTAAAGCCCCCACCATCCCTAGCTTGGGCACTCTTGGGATAACCATGTCATCAGCACGTCCATGCAATTACCAGAGCCATTTCCAAAGGCAGCTATTGATTTGCTATAGGAGATGCAACTAATGGGGAGTTTTAATATACACAGCCTTGTCAGGAATTTTATTTTTCCACAGGGCTCTTTCCCCTCCCTCCTCCCATTTCAATTTACATTTTCTGCCTCCCAAAAGAGGCCATCCCTCACCCCCAGCTGAACGTACACGGGACCTGTAATGAGTTACGGCTGAACCCCTGCCAGCCCTTCTGGTACCGTTTAGAGAGGACGCTGGCGGCTGTTCAGGCTCCGAGTGCTGCAGAGGAGAGGAAGGCAGCGTTTGACAGGAGTTAAGATATTGCAGGATGTCTGGGAGACAAACCCACCCAGGGCAATATTGCAGCCCACGGTAGCAAGCTAGTCCATAATCAGTGAAAGGTGGATGAGCTCTCTCCTAGCCAAAGGACCCCTCAGCACCTTAGAGGCAGAATGAAATGTATTTGTTTCTGATATTTAAAATGTTCTTGCTGAAGGACAAACAGTGGAGAGAGATTCCTAATCCTCCTCTCTATTTGCTCCTGTTAGAGGGGAAGAACTACCCTTTTCTGGAAAGCCTGGAGTAGCCACGAGTTGGCTGTGGCCACAGAAGGTGGTTTTGCAGCTCTGTGCTCCCAGCCCAGATTTTCCCAAGGAGGCAGCTGAAACATCTGCAAAAGAGGGGGGTTTCCAGCAGCCCCATGAGCCAGGTCGATCTGGGGACCCCTGCCTGAGCCACCTGCATGGGACTGGTATAGCCAAGCCCCATGAGCCACCCCGCAAGCGTCACTTTGATCAGCACAGCTGCTCACCCTGTGCCCATCCGTGTCCCCAGCGAGCAGTGCTGGGACAAGGGTGGAGGATGTCTGCTTTGCAGAGAGGTCAGGGCACATCCCCTCAACCACCCAAGTTTTGGGAAAGTGGGAAGAAGCCAAGCTGATTTTTAGGAAAGCTGGAGATGGCAGCAGTCGGGATTCCCGCTTGGCCCTCTGCCTCGAAATCAGAACTCCCAGGCTTGACACTGCAGGGTTGGGGATGCACGGGCAGGCATGGGGCTCAGGGAGCTGAACCCCAGGAACCAGGACATGCTGTGTCTGCAGGAACAGGCTGCAGTTACACCTCTCTGAAGCACTGCAAAGCCTCTGG
The DNA here is from genome assembly GCA_013399135.1 of Heliornis fulica. NCBI lineage: Eukaryota > Metazoa > Chordata > Aves > Gruiformes > Heliornithidae > Heliornis > Heliornis fulica. The sequence continues at coordinate 365,633 of VXBZ01010785.1, forward strand.
AGAAATCTTGGCTTATTTGATGAGGGCTTGGCCATACCTGAAGCAGTGCATGCTCACCTGCCTTGCTTTCCTCTGCCTGGGTCTTCTCAAAGGCATCTGTCTCTGCCAGTCCATGCACCTCCAGCACACCCAGCACAGAGTGGGTGGGGGTGTGAGGGCAATGTAGCAGTACAGTTCACTGCTTTGCATCTCTGTGCAACAGCCAGAAAAGCTTTCCCTACCTAAAGGATAACCACAGGCTATCCCACACCTAAGGGTTTACACTTGTGTCCCTAGGCTGGGGAGCACGTACTCCCCCTTTTATTGTGTCCCATCAAAGGTGCCCGCTCTGCCATGCTCCCTGGGCTGAGCACCTCCTCCTGCCAGGCAGGGGGGACCCAAGGAAGCCCTTTGGGCAGTACCTGCCCGCCCATGAGCTACCTTGGTGTCTCACACCTCCTCCCCCAACCTCTCCTCCCAGGAATGCTGCGAATGCAAAAGCTGACAGCTGCCCAAACCAGCTTTTACCCTTATATAGTATCTGCTTACACTCTTCTCTCCTGAAACCCGGGCTGGAAAAGCCTGATGGCAGTGTGGGAAGATAAAGGGCCGCTGCCAGAGCAGGGATAAATATTTGTCATTTTCCATCACTTTGTAAGAGCAGGCATCAAGGATCGCAGGCAACCTGCAATTAAGCTGGATTCCAATCTGATTAAGTGAGTGTGGCTCTGCTGACTTAACCCCTTTGCACCCA
>VXBZ01010785.1:366391-381002 GCA_013399135.1 Heliornis fulica
CCCGCCCAGCCGCCACGGAGGGGTTAACCTTGGTGCAGCCATGGAGGAAACTGTCACCAAGGATTAACTGCAAGTCCAAAGGCTTCGTGGGGTGCTCCACTGGTAGCAAGGACTGGATGCAAACAGCAGGTGACAGCTGGAAGCAGGGAGGTGCCCTTGAGAGAAGCCCCTTTGCAGGCACACTGCTGGCTGGTGGCATCCCCACCAGCGCTGATGTCACACCTTCAGTCTGGACTGAGCCCTTTGCTCCCAGCATCACTTCTGAGGGTCCCATGCCCGTTGGTAATGTCCCCACAGTAAGGAGCTCAGCAGAAGTCCCTCAGCAGAGCCTCTCTTTCCCATGCACTTGCTCCAACCCACTTGCTTGTCGCTCATCCCTGGACACAACCCGGGTTGCAAATCCACACAGTCCCTCTGCCCCGGCAGCTCCTGCGCCTGGCCAGCCCTGGGCCACTTCTCCAGTGTCTCCTACATGGGCTGCACAGTCCCAGTTCTCACTGGCTTATACTGGGATGGCTCCCACTTTACCAACACTGTTCTGACTAAGTACTTCCCCGCAGCAGACGTGTCAGGCAGCATCCCTGACTGAAAGGTGTGCAGGTCTGGTCCTAGCAGGGTGGTCCTCCCACTGCCACACCAGCCATTCTATGGCCCAGAGCACACATCTCCAGCTCTCTGCCAACTCATACAAGCCCTTCTCATTTCCAGCCCTTCCTTCATAGGAACAAAAATTAAATTTCCTCTTGGTTTTTGAGTTTTTTTTTGTTTGGTTTGGTTTTGTTTTTTGGCTTTTGTTTTGGTTTGGTTTTTTTGTTTGTTTGTTTGTGTTTTGGTTTTTTGTTTTGTTTTGTTTTTTTTTAATCCCCCGGCTCTCTGGTTCTCTAAACCATCCTCACTTCTGCTTAAGAATAACCAAAACCTGCATTTGTAGAGGGAAGAACACGGGCTAACAGGCTGGACTACACCAAACCATGCACATAAGCTGTGTGAAAAATGTATTAAAATCCCCACTTTTCCTCTGCATTGCTGGAGGGGCTTTCTCTGCTCCATGGTGACAGGAGAATGATACACCCATTGTGGCTGGATTAGATGTAACTCGATTTTAAAGACATGTTTCATTTCTTCCCTCACAGGTTTCACTACAGGTGTTTTGTGTCTGATCTCTGCATTCCTCACATGCCTGAAATTCCCTGTCGATTAACCTCAGCTCCTAATTTCCTGGATTTATAACATTTGGGTTTAGGTTCATAGCAGTGACCTTGTAATATTATTCACCCCAAACTACTGATATCTGAGCTCCCCCATGACTCCAGCTTAATGTTGTTTTGTGTGTGTAACACACATATTTGTTACACCTACAAAAGCAGCCTCAAGAGTTTTGCCTCTGCTTCTATTCAAACTCATCTGATACCTCAGGCTTAGGTAGCATTTAAAATCAGAAATATCTCTCTCATGCATGCATGCTCTGCACCTTGGTGGGATGCAGACATGGAATGCATCTGAGCATCCTCCAGCTCCCCTCTGGCACTCAGACCTCTGGTCCAATGGCCATGATCTCTCCTGCATCAGCAGCTGGGAACTCCTTGGCAGGAGGATGATTCTGCATCACTTGTGCCTTTCCCCAGGCGCTTGATGGGCCCAACTCCCAGCTCTCAGCTCCTTCCTTCCCAGCACCTAAGAAGTCCCTTAAATGTTTTTAAGCTGGAGCTGGTATAAGCATGAGGAGCAGGTATAAAGCAGTGCAGGCTGTTTTCAGGATCTCACTGTACACCAGCTGAAAATCTGGCCTCTGCTGTAGTGTTTCCCGGTGACAAGCGCAGGGCAAGAGGGTAAAAGGTAGAAACCTCAAGGGCCCTTGAGGAGAACACACCTGTCTATGTTTTAGAGCATGGTTCAGCTCTGATCCTAGTCTGGGCAGGAGAGGGGCCAGTGGCTTCTCATTGGCTCGGTGCCTGCTGAGGGTGCAGTGGCATTGATAGAACAAGGGGAAATGGTTCCAAGCTGGAACATAGAAAGTTCCATCTTAATATAAGGAGGAACTTTTTCCCTGTGAGGGTGACAGAGCCCTGGGCCAGGCTGCCCAGAGAGGTTGTGGAGTCTCCTTCTCTGGAGACATTCAAGACCAATCTGGACACGTTCCTATGTGATTTAGTCCAGGTGATCCTGCTCGGGCAGGGGGGTTGGACTGAGTGATCTTTTGAGGTCTCTTCCAGCTCCTACTATTCTGTGATTCTGTGTTTGGCCACGGAACGGGGAAGGCTGTCCCACCAGCATGGGGGCCAAACTGTGTCTCATCCCAAGGATGAGGGTCAGAGTCCTGCCCCTATCCCGACGCACGAGTAGCTGCCCTGCGCTCAGCGGGGACGCCTGGGTGCACTGAGTCAGGGCACAGCATCACCCGCCCCGCGCCCTGCCCCTGCGCGCTCAGCGCTTTGCTATCGGCCCGGCATCGCTTCGCCTTTGAGGGAGCTGCTGGAGATAAACAGCACTCGGCAAGTCTGAGCAGCCACCCCTGCACTGGCAACACAGGCAGCCCTGCCTGCACCTCAGCATCCCTGGCATCCCTGGCTGAGGACATGCTGGAGGGTCACAGTCATGGCGAAGACCCAGCAGGCCAGACACATCCCAGAGCTGTGCAGCTGCTGCACAGAGAAGGACTGTGCGATGAGGAGGAGGAGGAGGAGGAGGAATGGGTCCTTCATAACCTCTCCTTCACACCTCATCATTGCCACTATCACCTGTGGGCAGCCCCGTAAGGCTCCATGTAGGTGTGCTGGCCAGATGTCTCCTCATATGGCCAAAGGCCTACTCAGGCCTTCATGGAGGGCCTGAGTAGGTTGGGATACAGCTCAGACCAGTGAGGGACAGGATTTACCCAAGATCCTTCCTGCAGGTTGATCTCTGCCCAGCCTCTCAAACAGCCCAGATCAGGCATTTCTGGTGCCTCTCGCAGTCCTCAACCCCCTCCTCCTGCCCTGAAAAGCCTTCCCTGTCATGTGTCCCCAGTGCACACCCAGCCAAGGGACAGAGCTTGCAGCTGGTCAGCCCCTGCCTTGAGATGACCCTGGGGCTGTGAAAATCCCATGCCCTGCTGACCTACACCAAGGGGGTCATCCAAGACAAACTGTGATGCCAACTGGCCTGAGTTCCTGCAGAAGACCCTTGCAGAGGGAGGTTGGTCTCCTCTCTCAACTTTCTCCAACAGTCCCTTTGCTGAAAGCAGCTAGAAAATGAGAAGCAGGCACAGCCTAAAGGCTCGCAAAGGGAGGGTCCCCCTGGTTGGATTTTTTTTCTGAACTGATGATTATTCAAATGCTTGTGCTTAGCAAGACCACCTTGGCAAGAGGTGGGTCCTGGATGCTTCATGCTCAAAACTTTTCTGAGCTCTCCTGGCACTGTGGTGGCCACCCCAAAGCTTCACATACAAAGGAGCTCCACAAAGGAGCCACATCCAGGGATCTCCTGCTTGGCCAACTATGAACTGCACACTCCATCTCCCTGGCTGCGATGGCTTTGCTTGACTCCCGGGATGTGACCATGCAGTGGGGACCTGAGCATCTCCTGGCCAAGCTGGCTCCAACCTGTCCTAGGTTCTTGGCTGATGGTCAGGGTCTCCAGCCAGGAAGATCTCATGCTCTGGTAAGATTGTTGGCCTCCTCCTTCCAGGCTTTAGCAGGAAGTCACAGAGCAGATGTTTCTCAGCAGTCTGACAGTCCCACTGTTGCTGTCAATGCTTCTGTCTCTTTCCTGTGACATTCCTCCTCCATCTTGGTGGCTCTGCACTCCCCACCTTGCTTTACAGCTGTGAGGAGTGTTCTGCTTCCCAGGAACCACAGTTTGTGGCCAAGTCTGAAATGTGAATCACTTACCAGGCAAGTCACTGGACAGGGTGACTGAACAGGGCTGATTTCATTTGCAGGCCTTGAAACTGGCTCCTGAGAGCTTTCTCAGCTCTGGCATCCAGGCTCCTGAGTCACCAGAGCTGTGGAGGTGAAAGGGCAGCAGAAGAGCATGGTTTGCTGCAGCATCCCTCTGGTCTGACCTCTGCAGCTGCCCACATGCTCTGGAAGATGGACGTGGCCACAGGTCCATCTTCCAGATGACTGGAAAATATTCACATCCAGGGATCCTGGATGGACCCACATCCAGGATCCCTGGATGTGAATATTTTCACCTGTATGTGGCAATTTTCACCTTCCCCTCTTTGCCCCATTACTCCCCACCAGGAATGTTCCCACCAGTTGTGCCGTGTCTCCAATTTCCAGAGCAGACCAGAAGCTTTTCCACCGGAAATAGTTTTGTCCCAAGATCAGTCAGGGAGTTTTTCCTTTGGTTCTTTTTTACAGAAAATATACTGGGTTTCAGACATGTGTAAAAGCCACCACAAAGTCAAATAATCACTTGAGTTGAAACAGAAACCCTCCTGAGCCACTCTGCTCCTGGCTCTGGTGCCCTGTGCCTCTGTGTGCATCCTGCAGTGGACCTTTGAGAGCCTCCTGGTTCAGCATCACAAGGTTCTTGGCATGCCAACAGCCTCCTACACCCTCCTGCTAACCCCAGAGACTCCAGGAGGCTCAGGGACAGGATTCTGCAAAGAGCTGGAAGGGCACCTAGTGCCATCAGCATCAGAGGGACAGGTCATAGAGTCTGAGCTCCTGCATCTGGATGAGGTATTGGGTGAAATGGCCTCATGGAAAGGACAATGGAGGGGGTTTCTTTTGCAGAAACCTGGGATGTGTGCCTTCATTTTCTGCTGGGTGGGAAATAAAAGAGTGATTAAAACTGTTTTTGTGGCTGCATTTGCTTGACCTGTGGCTGACAGGCAGTACAGGGAAAGCTCTGCAGACTCAAGGGTTGAGAGATGCCTCTCTGCACCTCCGCTGTCCCAAATACCTTCCCGATGCTCCTGTCTGGGGAGCAGGGGTGAACGGGTCCCTCTTCCTGGCTGTGATGGCTGCACAGGGCTGATTGTGTCCAGATGTACTTTTTTTGCTGTAATAAATGACAGGTCAAAGCACTGTTTCTTGAGTAGCCCCTCTGAAGATTAAAGGGGGGAGGAGTTGTTTTCATGGGTGGTTCCCATTAGCCATGGTCACACACTAGAAAACAAAGTAAATAAGTTAGGGATGAAAGAGTCCTCATCCAACACTCACCCAGCATTTTGGCTCATGCTTGGAGACCCACTTCAGTGGAGCTGTACTGCAGCAAGCACCCTGACAGAGGTCCCTGCTGCCATACAGAAGGTTCTCAGGAGATGACACCATGGTTTGCTCCACCACAGGAGCCCCCTCTCTGCCAAACCCTTCACAGCTCTGCAACAGAGAAGTGGACTTGTGCATTTGGTGGAACCCACCTCCCAGCCTATCCACAAACACTGCTGCTGGCACCTGGCCTGGGGTCCTTGCTCACCACCTCCCCAGGAGGACATGTGCAGGTTGGGAGGATTTTTTTTTTAACATGATCTTACCATATGCTTAGTTGAGAAAAGTCAGATTCAAGATGTGGGTTTTGCTGATGGAAGATGTGGGATGATTTATGTCTCTTGAAGGCTACACTACTTCAGAATAAGTGTCTGACCTGCACACCTCTTGTCTCCAGCTCTGGCCCAGCTCTCCCAGAGCCTCTTGATGAAGTTTTGGCAGTACTTTTCACCTTCCTATTTGCACCTTCCCCATTGGAGGTCCTACAATACTGTGGGACCATCTTCTCTGCTTCCTCAGATCTGGCCAAGCTGGCCATACCCCACAGGTACAGAAGAAGCAGGGCAGTCTGTGCCCGTCCTTCTCCCATCACATCTCCAGGCAAAGCCTTTGAGCTACTCTTTGAGTAGGCACTGTGAAGGTTGCTTATCCTGGAGTCCCCCCACCCCATATTAAGTGTTTTGATCATTTGTCTTCACCCTTTCTTTGTCACCTCCCATAATCACACAATTTGCTCTTTCTGAAGATCTCCTTTAGGGAAGAGAGGAGGATTTCATTGTTGCTAGAAGGGCTGACATGGAGCCCTCTGGGGAAATCCAGTAGAAACCGTGGCCATCAGTGACTGTGGAAGTGGAAGATTAGGATAAATGGTTACAGTTTGCCCCACAGATAGTTTCCCAGCTTCTAACTTCTGGCATTCAAGATTTTCTGAGCCTCATGTGGTTTGTCAGTTTAGCAACAGATCTTTTTCTCAAGCACTCATCCAGTGTCTCCTTGAACCCCTCAAAACCTTCTGCAGCCCCATCTTCCTTTGACAATGAGTCCCCCTGATCCACCACTCCTCACAGTAGGAACCACCTGGCCTATGTTTGGTTTCTCCTAGGAACAGACAATGAAAGCTGAGTCATCATCTACCAAAATGGGAAGAGGTCTTCTAGCCAAGTGGTGCTGGAGCAGGTCCTGTGAGTAATGGCATCTACACCACCACTCCGGTAAGGCAGGGTCTGCATGCATTTCTCAGTCTTTGTCCAGCATGTAGGGGACTTCTGCAAGCCTACAAGCCAAACTCACTCCTCCATCACCTTTGAACTCCCTGAGTAGTCACCAACTCAAGCAGTGGCAGCTCTCAGACAGGGCAACCTTGTCTTTCCATGTCTTTCAGAGCTGCAACCAGTTCTGCTGGGGCAGGACCAAGGGGTCACATACTGTCCTCCTTGCCTGTAGCAAATGCTTTCAAAAATGACTTTTGGGCAGAGTCATCTAGAAGGAGCTGATGAGTGTTTCCTAAACTTGCCCGTTGCCTCGCTCCCAGCCCAGCCTAACCAAGGTGAGCGGTGCTACCTGACTGGTTTCAATCCAGCTCGGCTGGTTTGGCTGTTGCCTTGCTGGTTGCTGGCGAGACAACTGTATTTTCTAGTTTTACTTGCACCACCTTTAATGTGGGATGAGCCTGCTGGCTAATCTCCTCATATGTTGTAGCTCCAACACAGCCCAGTGCCGAGGGAGCTCCCGTGCACACACGGATCTGCGGTTGTGCAGCCAGAGAGGATCAAGAACTTCTCACCGGTAACAACCACTGCTTGGGCACTGGGAATGTCCTGCTCCAGGTGGCTATACATCTACCCTGGTAGCCTTGGAAGAGCACCAGTGGCTTAATGCTGCTCTGCTTCCCATGGCTGAGCTATGGGATACTCAACTAAAGGGCATCTGTGCTGGATGTGGGGACTTGGCAGCGGAGGTCCTCAGCCGTGCATGGTCTCTGTGTACCAGCACAGCCCTAATGCCAGGGAGGCAGAGCACTGCCCCACTGCTGGTAAGGGTGATCACCTGGCTCTAGAAATGCTGCTGGGTGGGTTTCAGTTTAAGCAGACACCCTGAAGTCAACCAAGGGATCTGCAACACAGTTGGATGCAGATCTTCTAAATGTCTTTTAACGTCTTCACCACCAGACCTGCCTTATTCTGCCAAGCTGTGTCTAAGGTTGGTGACAGAGCTAAAGACTGAGGAACTGAACTCAAGTGTCCCTTGAGCATCCCAAGTCCTCCTCCCCTCCGTTGGCTTCCACCTGGGTCAGCTCTCCATCAAGGTTTAATCAAGGTTGTTACAGCTAACTTGGAAGGACCCTGAAGCACAAATTCATTATCCTAAACATAACCAGTTCCATGTTAGTAATTAGTGCATTTCACTGTGCATTGCAGGTGCATCCTGGGAGCTCTGAAACAAGTACAGGAACAGCAAGGAAAATATGTGGAAGCAACATCAGGGATTTCAGATGACTCTGGCTTGAAAACCCAGTTGGATTATTGCTGCCTGCCTGGTTAAAAGTACTCCATTACTGGAAAGCCTTTGGGAATTATGGCAAAATCCTCAAATTTTGTCTCCTACATCAGAAATGAGGGGCCCCCATAATTTCTGTATCATAGAGCTGGCTGGACCTGCTCCATTATGAGCATGGACAAGTCACTCCATCATGCCGTGACTGATATTTTCCTTTGTGAAAATGGCAGCAGGGTTTCCATGCCTCAGAGGGGTGATGAATATTTGCACTGAGCTTTGGTGCTCTTGGATGAAGGGATAAAATCCCTGTGAAATGCTCTGGTCCTCCCCCTGCTCAGTGAGTCATGCTCAGGTCATCGACCAGGGGTCAGAGGAGGATTTTTAGCGTTGCTCTGGGCCAGCACTGCACACAGGATGGGAGTCAGGCCTGGGGAAGTGCTGCATGCAGAACGTGATAAATCACAGCTTTCACTGAATCCCCTCGGGGGAAACTTGAAGCTGCTTTGTCCAAGCTTGTTAAGTTGTAATGCATTAAGAAGGAGCTGGCTTGTGTCTTCCAGGAGCTGAACCTCTTCCCTGAATGCAGACACATCATGGGACAGCTGGCTGGCCTTTGGGCAGAGTTGGGGTCTGAAGGCAATGCCAGGCTGAGATTAGCAACCTTGTTTTGGTGGGGAAGGTGGGCTCCTGGAAGTGGTTTTCTCTTTATTTATGGGTTGTTTTTTGTTTGTTTTTTTTTTTCCAGTGCTGTGCTTATGGCTCTGTTCTCAGCCTCCTCTCACCTCTGTAGCATCCTGGCAGAGAGCGTCCTGGCCAGGTCAGCTCTGGAGATCACCACTTACTGGTCAATCCAAGTGTCCCCCTGAGACTGCTATGACAGTGGCTCCAGGGTGCTATGACCCCTGGAGTTTTGGGGGCTGTGTGAGGAGTCCCTGTGCTGCTGGGAGCGGTGCCAAGGTAGGTGCCTTGCCCTTGTCTCCTAGCCCTNGGGCAAGGCTCAGACAATGTTCATACAGCAGTGTACCAGATCTTAAACCTCCTTTGTCCTCATTCTCCTCTCCTTCTCCCAGTCATCTTCCATGATTTGCTAGCCATGCTCACCCTTGATTCCCCAAGGAAAAGTCCCCTCCCAGGAGGTGAGTCTGGCACCTGCTTTTCTGATGGTCCAGGAGCCAGGCTGTCCCCACTCATGGCCAGGGCTGTGAGGACATGTTTGGTTTCAGTGTCCACATCCTCACAGCAGTGGGGGATGTGCACAGGAAGACATGTTTATTTTCCCAACTCCTTCCCCTGCAGCCCACAGCAGACGTCTGGCTGACAGTGGGAGCACCGCTGTGAGCCTCTGATGGGTGACTTCATCGCCGGGCGGGAAGGGTTTAGTCTGGGAATCTGTGCTGAGTCCCAGCCAGGTCCTGGTGTGGGGTGTTTCTGGGAACAAAGGCTGCTCCCAGGGGCTGTGCTGCTGCCAAGGGGCAGAGATACTGCTGGGGATGGTCCAGGCCATGCACTGTGCTCCTGAGAGGTGAAGGGCAAGGTCTGGCTGTGCTGCTGCTGACCCCTGCTCTGCGATGGTGACCATGGGATGTGGAGCTGTTGGGTCTGAGCTGGGTGAGTGGACGGGACAGACCTCGGTGTTGTGGAGTACCCAGGAGGTTTCAGATGAGCCAGCTTGTCCCTGATGTTATGCTGTCGAGGTGGTCCCCACTGTCCCCTGGAAGGGGACAATGAGATGCAGATCTTAACCGGTCTGGGGTCTCACTCAGCCCCAGACCAGCATGCCTGAGCACCAGGGCACTACCAAGCTGCTCCTGCTGTGGTTATTGTGGACAAGTGTCCATGGATGCCGCCTTCCTCCTCATGTGGAGAAACAGTGCCCAGAACTGCTGGAGAGGCTCTCTACATCAGACTGGTGTATCAGAGCAGAGCTATCAGATCAAAGCACATCTCTGCCACAGTCCTGGCCTCTGAAGCTGCTGGACTTCCCACGGGACCAGAAGAAAGTGAGCTAAGAAAACGCATGAGTGGAAGAGTGGAGCAGTTAAAGCTCTGAGGGAGAAAGTTCATGAGTGTGGAGGGAGGCTTTAAACACTGCTTTCCTCTGTGTATGCAAGTTATGGAGGCCAACAGGAAGGGAGAGGTGGAGGCAGCCTGATTTCAGCACTTGACACTCTTAATGACTTTTGCGTAAGGCCGTGTAAGCCAACAACAAGCTGCTGGAGAGGGCTCAGGTATCGAGCCCTCAGCAGGCAAATGAGACTGGAGGAGATGCTGTTGGAGCAGAATATACAAGGGACCAGACTGGGGCTCAGAGCCAGTCACGCAGTTTGGCAAGGAGACAAAGTGAGTCCCCAGCACAAAACCAAACTGCAGTAGAAACCAGGGGCAAAAAAATCCCAGAGCCCCAGAGCAGGTGATGGGCCACACGGAACCTTCCAGATGGACAGGGCAGTGTCAGCCCAGGAGTGACTGTGAACCCAGGACTGCAGGGAAGGAGCCCTGAGGCAGAGAGCCCTGCCATCTCTGATTTTGGGTGGCCTGGGACACCACAAACGAAGCTGGTACAGATGGCTAGGAGTTACTTGGGACTGCTTTGCTTTTCAGGGCTGTGTCAGCACAGGCAGCAGCTCCTCTAGCTCAGGAAATCCTTCATAAGAACAAGGTCAGTGGCCTCCTCCCTACTGAGGAGTTGAGCAGTCTGAGCACAAAGGTAGATGCAAACCCAAAAACATGTAATTGAGAGTGTTGTAAGGTGAGCAGTGCCTGCAAGCAGGAGCAACATACTAGGAGCAAAGATCTCAAGATCTCATAGCAGCACATTTACTAGCTGGAGATCTGTGGCGGTAGAGGAGGGGTTTGAAAACAACTTCTGCTGACCAGAGAAACATGCATCTCCATGCAGAGGTAGAAGAGCCCAGTGGTGCCCCAGTCCATCCCCATAGGACATAGGAAGGGATAGAAGAGCCAGACAGTGCATCGCTCCGGACACCCACGCGAGGGTGGAGGTGTGCAGCCATCAGCGCGGGAAAGCAGCTGACACAGCTCTCCACTCACACCCAGACCCGACGTACTACATATGTAGGTGGAATATTTCCACTGCTTTCCAGGGGAAAAATTCTGGGGGAGGTGACTCATGCCAAATATTTCTACGTTGTGTGCAGGGCTCTGGCAGGTAGGCTTGGAAAAACAGGAGCAATCTCATGTGCCATGAGCTCTCCTGGAGGATACAGTGACCTCACTGCTGTTTGGGTGGTAGGCAGCAGTGTGTGGGGGGGGGAGCTCAGGAAAATAAAGTCATTTATAATGCTGTTGGGGCATTTCATATGATACAGGTGATGTTTTGAACTGGAAAGTGTAGAGGAACATGATTAATGGCTCCCAGCCACGCTTTAACACCCAGAGCTGCTGGACTAAAGCTCAGTCAAAAAAAATGAAGACAACAGAATAAATCCTCTATAATGGAAAAAACATTCCTAAGTGTGAAATCATTGCAGCAAGGTGTGAAGAGTAAGGGTGAGGGCATGGCAGCAGTCCCCTCTGATGACAGCAGAATACAACAAACCCTTGAGTGTGAGTGGTGTTGGGAACCATGTCCCCAGCTGAGCAGCTCGAATCACACAGACGTGCAACAGGCGTGAGCTTCAGCCTGCCCATGAAGTGCATTGTGTGTGTCACGTTCCCCAGGAGATGCAAGACAAGCACAATATTGCACAGGAACACCAGACCCAGGGACACCTCCTGGGCCATGAGGACCTACTGTGCATGACAGACCTTCTGTGCCCTGATAGCTGGAACCCCCTTTAGCTTTCCAGTGGAATTTCTCCATGGACAGTTCATACCCTTTAGTTTTTCTGCAAGGGGGACCAAAGGAGCTGCCAGTCAGCGAGACCCCAGAGGACACCCAATACCTGTCTTTGTGACAGCACAGTTGAACCACGAAACCAAGTTGGTGCTGGAGCACCAAAATCCCTGGAGAAGGAGAAACTGCCATGAATATTTCATGCCTTCATTTACAGGAAGCCAATATTAGTGAAACCTGCTTGACAAACTGCCCCCGCAAGGCTGCAGAAATACCTTTTCCATCTGCAAACGGGCTGTTAACAGGGGAAGATTTAGCGGTTTCAACTGCACTTCAAGAAGTGTTTGATAAAAGTGCGTGGGAGCGAAGTCCAGAGCTTGCAGTAATACTTCTCTGCTGGATCAAAAACGCTTGTCTAGACTCCAGCAGGATGCAGATGGAATGCCAGAGCTACCGCTGGAGAGGAGGCGGCAGGGAGCTGCTACGTTCTTACCCCAGTGCTCTTTGTTGTCTAGCAGGGGCTCTTTGTACCCAGTAGGGTCTTGTTTAAAGGTTGGTGATTCATAAGACACAAATGAGGTCTAGAGGATGTGTAGTATCGTTTCAGCATTAGGAAATCTAAGATAAAGGCCAGAAATATCTTCAACTGGACTCCAGTGAACACGTAGGGAAGGATGTTAGTGCTTATTGCATGTGCCAAAAATAGAGTATGTCAAGGAAAAGAGCCTGTAACAGTGGCGTAGGAAAGGCTTGTCTGGGAGCAAAGCAGCAGAGGTCTCTTCATGCTGCTGAGGGGGGAAAAAAAAAGGCCAAAAAAAAATAGACCTTCTTCTTCTAGATCCTTATTCCCAGATGTTGATGTCTGAAAGAGCCTTCCCAGACCCACCGCAGCTACTGAGGATGCAGATGAAATGCACTGCTGGTGGATGTGGCTCACCTGGCCAAGCAGGGGCTGGGCCCAGAGACAGTGCTAATAGATTTAAGGAAATTGGAGCAGAAGGTGGAAATAGAAGCACAGCATCCAACCCTCATTACTGCTGCTTCATAAATGAAAGCAAAACGTGGAGCCACGCTTCAGTCCTCACGGAGAAATCACAGCCCGGTGCCAGTGAAGGCAGCTCCAGCTCCCGTCTGCTGATGAACACTGTCCAAACCCCATGCTGGGGGTGGGCATGGAGCTGTGTGGACTGTCAGTGAAAGGCAACCAAGGTCACAGTCTGACCTCAGCCAAAGTTTGCCACTGCTCCATGGAATCATCTCTGGTTGTACCTACCTGGGGACAATGACATCCCTCTGGAGGCTGCTGCAGGAGGCAGCCTGTGTTCACTCTTATAGATGGATGAGCCAGAAACTTACCAAGTCCTTCTGCAAATCTAAGAGGAAGGGACCACCAGATCAGGCATTTCATCCAGGAAGGACACAACCAGAGGGAGTAAAGGTTACTTGCTTGGGTAGGACAAGATGGGATGGACAGCCAGCCAGTGGGTATGGTGGGATAAGTTGAGATAGAATCACAGAACCATAGAATAGTTAGAGCTGGAAGGGACCTTCAGGGGTCATCCAGTCCAACCCCCCTGCAAGAAGCAGGGACACCCCCAACTAGATCAGGTTGCTCAGGGCCTCACCCAACCTGGCCTTGAACGTCTCCAGGGATGGGGCATCCACCACCTCCCTGGGCAACCTGTTTCCCAGGAGATGGACGGAGAGCTTTTGGTATGGTAGGATGAGGCAAGATGGACAGAGAGTTTCTGGACCATAGGAGAGCAGTTGGCCTGGAGAGGACAAGCAGGTCACATTGGGCATTATCTGCTAGTCCAGGATTGATATTACTAGCTCACTGTTACGTGAGTGGTGATTGTGGGGAGCGCTGCCTGGCTCAGAGGTGGCTCTTCTCATCACTCTGATCTCGCAACATGAACAAAGGTGGGAGAAACGCCCAAGCACCTGCCCAGCATTTCAACATCCACCCAGACAGGTGCCGGGAGCCGGGTATCCACACACCCTGAGCAAGTTGGGCAGAGGCTCAGCAGGGCAAGGGAGCCTCTGGCTTGGGATGAGCCAAAACAGATTGGCAGAGGCTTGGGCAGCTCAGCCCTGTGCTGCCCACGCTCAGCTGGACAGACCATAGCCAGGGATTGCTGAGATGCTGCTCCCTGTCCAGTGCTGTGCAGAACTGCAGGTTTTAATGTGCTTTTCTTGTAATTGTTCCAGCCCAGCCAGATGAACAAAGTAGAGCACTCACAGAATCACAGAATATCCTGAGCTGGAAGGGACCCATGAGGATCATCAAGTCCAACTCTCTTGCTCCTTGCAGAAGTAGCACAGGGTGGGACGGGGACAGCCAGCCCAGGAAAGCAGCCCTGGGGGTAATGTGAGATGCCAATAGGCACCAGAACTGCAGTGCCCAGCCTGGGATTTTCTCCTCTGGGCTGAGGTGATGCTTGAGGGGAACCTGCTGCGATAGGACACCAGAAAAAACCCTGGCAAGTGCAGTATCATGAGGATTGTGTAAATATTTTTATTAGCTTCTCCTTGAATCTAGATGAAGGGAAGATTTTTATCGCATTTACTGACAAAAGAACTTTTTTTTATTTTTTTTTTCAGGAGGGAGGAGGAGGCTGACTAACTGCTAGAGGAGGATTCCTGGAGTGATTTAATACCAGATGAAAGCAGCCAGATAGGAGCTGCTGCTCCCCAGGAGCAAGTGGACAGCCACCAGCAGCAAGTGCAGTGAACATAGACAACCTTACAATTCCAGTTGATTGGGACATATTTGTTATACTTGTCTGTCTGCTCAGAGCTGACACATGAGGATGGGGCAGAACAAGGGGCTGCAGAGTGTGTCCAGCTCCAGGGGCAGCTCAGGGCCTTGGCAGCCTGGCAGGGAGCGCTTGGTCCCTCATAGAATCATAGAATCATAGAATTTTTAAGGCTGGAAATGACCCCTAAGATCATCCAGTCCAACCATTAACCTACCACCACCAAGTCTACCCTTAGACCATGTCCTCAAGCACGGCATCTCCCCATCTGTTAAACCCCTCCAGGGATGGGGACTCAACCCTCTCCCTGGGCAGCCTGTCCCAATGCTTGAGGACTCTCTCAGGACACAAGTTCTTCC
>VXBZ01010785.1:399020-409890 GCA_013399135.1 Heliornis fulica
CCTGTCCCTGCTGCCACCCCTCTGCTGATGGAGCCCAGGAGACCATTGGCCTTAGAGCTGCAGGAGCTCCCTGCTGCCTCATGGGCAGTTTCTCATCCATGAGGACCCCCAGGTTCTTCTCAGCAGGTGACTCTCCAGGAGCTCCTCTCCCAGCCTGGATCTGTCTCTGGGATTCGTCTGGCCCAAGTGCAAGACCCTGCACTTTGTAGTGTTAAATCTCATGGACAGACAGGACCCATCTTTCTGTCTGTCCAGACTCCTCTGGATGGCTTCCTTCCCTCTGTTGTGTCAACTCCACCACTCAGCTTGGTGTCACAAAGGCTGGCTTGTCAGCAGCAGACCCGCTGTCACCTGGGTCAGCCCCTCCACTTCTCTGTGCCCAGCTTCTCTAGACCTCAGGAGGACACTGGACTCTGAGCAGGGTGAATCCCCTCCAGCAGTCCCAGAGGAGGCATGTGGGTACTTGGTGGACAGTTTTGAGCCTGTCCCTGGGGTCCTCTGTCTCTGCAGGGCATCCAGGACCTCATCCAGGCACGCAGGACAGGGGTGCTGCAGCGGAGTCCTGGCAGGAGCAGTGTCTGGCAGTGGGAGCAGAGCCCTGGCACGCTGCCCCAGCGGTGCCAGGTGTGCCAGGTGGGAGGTGGAGGGTGCCCCTGATGCCTCAAAACCAGAGGAGGTGAAAAAGTCATGAGGACTGAAGCCAAAACTGGAAGGTTCAGCCACTGTTCCTGGAAATGGCCTCGGAGCCAGTGGCCACAGCTTCGGCCTCCACCTGCATTTCCCACCCTCAGCCACACAAACCCACTCACAGGGACGGGAGATGTGGTGGCCAGGACTCAGAGACACCACTGCTGAGCCAGACCTGAGAAAAGGGGGGTTAACTCCTGAGCAAAGGCCACCCTGAAACAAACAGGAGGGCAGCGATGGGGAGCGAGGAGCAGGAGCACAGGCAGAGCACTGTGGCCTGGCAGCTGCAGTGCTGTGCTGGGAAATGCTCTCATTTATTGCAAGAGGTCTGGCAGCTGCAGCAAAGAGGGGAACAAGGCCCTGAGCAGAGTTTCTAAGATGTTTTTCCCCAGCAGATCGTCTGCAGGATGGGGCAGAGGGAGTGTGGGGAGACGTAGGGCAGGAGCCTCGGGGCTGCCCCACTCTCCATGAGGGGATCCAGCCCTGCAGTGGGTGTTCCTTGGGAAAAGCCTTCTCCAAAAGCAAACCTGACATTCTGGTGGGGAATTTCAGAGCTTTGACAGAATCCACACTGCTCATCAGCTTGCTGGGGCTGTGGTAGCTGCCCAACCCCCATCATGTCTGTCTGTTCCAACCTGAGGAGCACCATGGGTGTGAGTATCCATCCCTCTCCAAAACAGACAGGGATTGTAGGCTGCAAAATGCACCAGTGTCCCAGCAGAGATAGGTGCCCTGGACCAGTGGGTGACTTGGCTAAAGCAGCTCTGGTGCAAGAGGGAGTGACCCTGGAGACCCCTTTGGAGAAATGTGCAATTCCCATTCCTGGTGAAGCCCCTTCCCTCTCCGGCTCTCAGAGCTCCTTGAACACCTCCTTGGACTCATGGCTGCTGTGCAGAGAGGACCTCAGCAGCCCCATCCTGAACCTGGGTCATCTCCTTCCCACTTAGACATGTCACACAGTCCTGCTGAGGCTGAGATGGGCTGTGGTGAAGCCATGGGGACTCCTCAGTACCCTGCAGAGGTTCTTCTCAGCAGCAAAGGGAGGATGGTTGGCTTTGGCTCTCCCACTGGGACACCAGTGATAGGACAGTGGTGCCACGTGTGCCTGGCTATGGGACAAGGCTACAGAACATGGTAAAGGCTCTTCTCCCTGGGACTTTGTGGCATGTGGCCAGGAAGACCCCAGCAGCCTGGCTGCCTTCCCACATGGGCCTTGCACTGGCTACTTGGTCTCCTTCCAAAAAGTGTGCAGTGTAAATGTCACTACTGGGGTCCCTGGGGAAATGAGAGCATTGACTCGGGCCTATAAGTGACATCCCCACTTAAAAACATATTAGCTGGGCTCTCTGTGCAGGATCCCAACCCCAGCAGAGCTGGTTTTGCAGGTGTTGTGGATCAGTACAAGAGCCTGAAAGTTGGGGAAGGGGTTCCTCTTCCTTCAGGTGGGCTCTCAGAATCAGTGGGATCTTGCTCAAAGTGTGATCTCAGGATGCAGCGCTCCAGCATGCTTCACCCTGACCCAGGGGTGATGCTGGGGAGATGCCTCAGCTAGAAACAGGCTCTGCTCCTGCTGTGGGTCTGTGCCCATTGTGCAAGGGGACCTGCTGGCACCTGGGGCTCCTGGGTCCATCACCAGTCCCAGTACATATCCTGGGGACAATTCCCTCCTGAGCTGGGGGAGCTGAGTAGAGGGGGCACAGACCTGCCTGCCCCAGAGAGACAGGGACTTGCTGTGGGTTTTTCCCTGCCTGCCTCAGCACGTGGGTTGCTCCCAGCTCTCACAACAGGCTCAGCCCTTTGCAAACAGGATTTAGCCACAACCCAGAACGTATTACTGAAAAATCAAACAACAAACACATTCTTCTCCTGAATTCCTGGGCTCCTTCTGACCTCCCAGATGGGCCCTGGCAGCCCGTGTGCTCAGGGAAGGGCTGGCCTGCTCCCTGCAGCCTCTGCCTGCGAGGTCCAGCCCCGGTGTGTGCCCATCCCCCCAGGGTGGACAGAGGGCTCTGGGCAGAGCTGCACCCTGGGGTGACCTGTGAGCATGAACCACACTCATCTGCCTCTGTTCCTTGGCAAGTCTGTTCTTGGCCAGCTTTTTGCAGGCTTGCTTGGAGGATTCATTGGGCTTGGGGGATCTTGATCTGTGTTGCTGAGCCCTGGTGCCTGTCCCTGCTCCTCAGGTTGGGCATAGGGGTCTTCCAAGCTCTGCAGTGCCTCTTGCTCCTCATGAGGCACCTCATCCCACAGAGGGGCCACAGCCACAAGTGGGAGGGTGGAGAGAACTCGATGGGCACAGCTGAGCCGTGGGTGTGCAGAGCTGAGCCTCTGCTCCACCACAGGCCATCATCATGTTCAGGATGAAGCTCTGGCTTCAGATGTGCCCCAGACCCTGCTGCCCATTAGCAGGTAGGAGCTCTGGGAACAGCTTTGCTCCTTGGGGAATGGGTAGCAATCAGCTACCATCCAGCCCTCTGCCTTGGCTGCAGAGTCCTTCTCTCCTGCTGCAAGTGGTCTGGGTGGCAAGCCAGGGAGCAAATAAGCTTTGGAGAAACAGGCATTTTTCCTTGCAGGCAGCCCATCATGACAAGTTTTCACATGCTTTTCCACTTTGAAGAGCTGCTGGAGTTTTCAAATCCCACGAAGCCCATTTGTGAGCAGCAGCTGTATGTAAATAAGAAAAGGAATTGGCATCACAGGCCCTGGGGAAGGGTCTGACACAGCATCAGGGCTCAGCCAGTGCCACTCCACCCATTGCACCTGCTGCTGTGGGCTGTGCACTTGTAGGGAAGGGAGATTCCCCAAGCCTGGGGCAATCCTGAGCAGCTAGAAGGGATCTCAACAGCAAGAAAGGCAGAGAGGGGTGGAGCGAGGCAGCAGGGAGAGGCAGGATGGGGAGCAGACGACTCAGAACAGTGAGGAGCCAGTGGGGTCACCTTGTGCTGCCCATTCCCTGCCCTGAGGCAATGCCAGCCAACCCCTGGGCTCCCACTTTACCTGGGCAACCTCTATCACTGCATCCCTCTATCCCCTCCAGCAGCTCTGAAAGCCATAACGGCAGCATCTGACCAGGGGTCTCCACGTGTCCTGGTCTGGGTAAAGTTTGGAGGGGAGAACTCTGGCTGTGCCTCAGCACCTGGCTCTTCTGAGCTCTGCAGCTCAGGGCCAGCTGCTGCTCCTCCTGGAGCTTTAGCCCAACCTTCACCCACAGACAGTGTGGGAGCGGTGGGATCTCACCCTCCACCACCTCAGGAGCTGACGTTCTCCTGCAGGACCTTACAGACACCCTTCCTCAGATGCCCCCATGCTGCAGATTGTTGGGCCAGCAGAAGCCAGCTGACACTGTCTCCAAGAGCTGCTGTGCTCTGTAGGATCCATTGCTTGCCTGGATGTTTAGTTTTTTGTGTTGCCTCATCTTGGCCAGACTTTTATGGCTGGCTGGGGACTTGGGCTTGTTCTGAACCCTCGTGCCCTGCACATAGTTTGAATTTCCTTGCTGTGATTCAGGGGACATGCTGAACTCTGGGGAAGCTGGGGTGGGGGGGGTGAGGGGTGGTACCTCCTCACACTCCTTGCTTCCCTGAGCAGCACAGACACCTCCATGGGTGCCTGGAGGACTTCCCCAGGGCCTCTTGCAGTGGGAGGGTGGCACAGTGGGCAGCTGATCCCACAGAAAAGCACCTGGTCTCACAGAAAAACACCCAGTGCCCCATACAGCCCCACACTCCTTGAGACCTTCAGATGTCACCACAGAAAGACCATAACAAGACTTGGGGGGTTGCAGGCACACGTCTGCTCACTGTCCCCCTGTAGCAGGGGCACAGCACCCCCACCTCCAGATTGCTGGCAGTAGCCCTGGGGGGAGCTGAAGCATCCCCTATTGCTACCCTCACCCACCCATGGTGCAACCTGACCAATTTGCCCTTCCCCAGTACAGGCAGAAGTCTGGTAACCCCTTGTTTTCACGGGCTTAGTCATGGGCACCCCAAACCCTTCTGCCAGCTCAGACCAGAACAGCTCCTGCACCCAGTGGCTGTGCCTGGAGGAGACAGGCTGTGGACCAAACACTGGTTTCCCCTCCCAACCTCCCCCAGCCCATCTGCATCCATGTGACACACTCTCCAGATGGGTTTCTCCCCAGCTTTGCCTTTTCTGTCCATCTCAGCACACAGAGCTGGCTGGCCCCAGGACAGCACTGGCCATTTCACTCCTTTTGGCTGCCTAACATGGGAAACATTTTGGGTTTGGGCAGGATTTCAAGTGCTCACATCTCACAGACACGTCCATCCTCCCAGTGGAGAACTGCTGAGGAGGGAAGGAGCCAAGGACACTTAGGGACCCCCTGATGCTTTGAGCATGCTTCAAGCTCGGTTCCCAGTTGATGTCTTAGTGATCACAACTGCAGAGGCAATTGCCAGTGAAAACCCTGCATCCTTGCAGCTTTAGACCCATGAGACATAGATCCCTGATGGAGCTGAGAAGCACATGAAACACACCACAGAGCCCAGACAAACTCTACACAGTTGTCCCAAGATGATGGACAGAGCGTTTGCCAGTCACCAAGGCAGCTGCTGAAGACTTGCTGCAGTTTCTCTCTCTGCCCAGGGGATGCTCAGCAGGGATGAGTAACCTCCCTGAGTATTCCTCCTTCCCTGCACTCTTGTCCCCAGAATTCAGTCTTGGACACCTCTTTTCTGTCACATTTCCTTTGGGACTGCTCATTTTGGAGGCCTCAGGCCTTGGGGAGGGCGAGGGCAGGGAAGCTGTGCACCAGGCAGCATCAGACATGCCACATTGCTCCTGGAGCTCTCTCAGCTTTTCTGTCACATTTCCTTTCCCAAAGCAGCAGCACAACACAGTCTCCCCAAATGAAACATTTTTCCAAACACCTTTATGATGGGAATGTGGCTCTTGGACAGAGTGATGCTCTGCTAACTAGGGGAAGTGTGAGAAAGGAGCAGCCTGCAAACTTCAGACCCATCAGGAACTGGATGGTGTCCTCAGTCCTGGCCATGCAGACCTGATCTTGGTGCTTGGTGGCTTCCAACTGGTTGGTGACACACTCCCCTTTTTGGGAAGTCACTGCTCCTTGTGGCCCACAGGGTCACCAAGGTAACATCCCAGTGTCATAAACACACAGTCCAGCACAGACATAGGAAAACCAAGGGATGATGGTCACTCTCCACCTCTACTCTGCTCCTAGACAAGTCCCAGTCCACTTTCAACCATATTAGAAGTCTCTTGTCTTTCTGGTGGCACTGCATGTCCAACAAGCAAAGAAGATCCATCCAGACCATCTGGGGACTGGAGCCACTTGCTTCAGAATCTCAAGAGGTAGGTGGGATGACGAGAGAAAAACGGGAGGGTTCTGGAAGAATGTGGGAGGACCAGATACATCTGCAGCTCACTAGGAGGAGTGTGCAGCTACATTTGTGCAAGGGCAGACAGCCTGTGTGGAGAAAGGCCATCTTCCTAGAAGCCTTCCTTGAAGGACCTGCTTCTCTGAAGCCCTCAGAGCTGTGAATTTCCTAGCACAACCCATTACAGTGGAGATCATTACCAATGCTGCCAGCTAATTAATCTGAGTACTCAGTGTGAACTCCCATAAAACTGCCTTAACAGACTTCCATCTGTACACTTGCTCTGTGAAAAAGCAGGGTCTGTGCTCTTGAAACAGGAGAGAAACCCATCGCTGCCCTCACCCTGGAGGTCCTTCCCCTTGTAAATGCTCCACTGGGTCCTTTAACAGCTGGTGAAAGTTTGCTGTGGTGGGAGCTATTGGTTGTACCTGACAATAACTGGAGAAATCACCTGCCAGTGTGGGTTCAGCACCTCAAGATAAAGGGGACCAGGATAAGGGGTGCCTAAACCCCAGGAGAGGAAAGAGACCCCCGTTACCTGTGAAGCACAGTCCTGTTTAAACGAGTCGACCTCAGCCAGCCCAAATCCCATGGGACTTCCTAAATCCCAGGGTCAGCCTGGCAACCTCAATGCCAAGGTTCCTGGGTGAGGGCAACAAGGTTTGGGGACATCAGAAGTGGAGGAGGGGAAGGAAGGGGACAGGGACAAGGTGAGAAGAGGGGATTGTAGGGGGGGAGGAGGCTGCAGCCCTGCGTCAGCCCAGCATCCTGCTCTGCCCACAATTTCCTCAGCTCCATCAAAGGTCATGTCTCAGCCTGCATCCTGGTAGCTCAAACTCAAGACCAGTCCTCAGAGGCTCTGCACAGTCTCAGAGAACTATGACAGTGTTTGGGGACTCCCAGTGACACACCAGTGCCTGCTGGAAGGGCACAAGACAGGAGCTGTGTGTCCGTGCAGACTGGCACTGCTCTTCCAGTGCTTTTTGAAGGGGACTTGGCAGCTCCGCCAAGAGTGTGTGAGATGCTGGGGGATGCTGACACCTGGGGCTGTATGATGGAAAGGACAGCCATGGAAACTGGCTGGTTCCCCGCCCCCAGGTGCCCACCGTCCCTGGGGTGTAGTCTGGCTGCCTGTCTCCTCGCTGTTCAAACCCTCTGCTATTTTTCCCAGAGCCTGGGGATGGCATCACCTCCTCATTGTTCTGGCTGTGTGGCAAGGAGTTGGAGGCACGTGGCTTTCCTGCATCCTCTGTCCCGGACATCGTGTGCCCTGCAGAGAGCAAAAATGTGTGGATGAGGCTTGTTTTGGTGGAAAAGAAAGAGAATGAACATTTTAATCAGAGCTCCTCACTCATTTTCATCTTCAAGTAAGACCTGACCAGGGAAAAGGTACAAATGCAGAGTTCAGGGGAAGTACAGCTGGAACATGGGGATTCAGAACACAAGGACAAAAGCCATAGGATATGGACATCAGGGGAAAAAAGGAGACATCAGCCCACAGGGACCTTCCTGGCAGGGGATCTGTGATAGCAAGGGGGTCAGGAAAGCTGCCATGTGCCGAGCAGGATTCTGTCTCAGCTCCATGGGAATTGATTGCTGCCCCAGGAAGCACTGGACATGCCAGGAGAGGAGTTGGGAATGCTGCAGGAGCCCTTGAACACCAGAGCACTGGGGAGAGGGGCACGTGAGCAAGGCTGGGCACGAGTGAGCGGGACCTTGGTGGTGCCCCACACTGAGCAGGGGCACCACATGCAGAGTGAAGAGCATCTACAGGGAGGAAGGTGAAGAAGAGCTTCAGCTTGCTGCTCAGCAGGAAAGAGCTAACAGAGGAGGATGCAGAGAATGCAGAGGAGTTTGTTCATATATTTTTTGTATCTTCATACAAATCCAGATATGTCCAGAGAGTTAATTAAATGGGAGGTGAGGAAACAGGCCAGGATGGGTGAGAAGGGATGAAGAGCATGTAGATGCATGGGATGTGGTTGGTGTGGTATTCTAAAAGACCTGGTGGGGAAGGTTGAGAGAAGAGGAAGTCAGGGCAGAGAGGAACAAACCTGGCAAGAAAAAGGGGAAGGATTATCAGTCTATCATCAAAGTGATATCAGACCAACTCAGGGTGAATTATTGGATGGTTTGTAAACACTGATATATCAATTCACACCTAATAAGCCTCATGTCCTCTTTTCTGAGGACTGATGGCTGATGGAAAGGAAGAAGTGATGCTGTGAGGTGTATCTGCACTTTGGACTGCCCTGTATCTCCAGCCCCAACATCAGCCCAGCTCTGGGGAGATCTTGTTCTGGCTTTGGGGTTCAGTGTAAAGCATTATCACCAGTAGACAAGCCATGTCCTCCCCTTCCCCACACACTGCCACGCTTGTCAAACACCTGCCCTTTCCTGGGCACAAGTTTCCATCCACACAAGTGCTCCCTGAGCTCTTGAACGGGTCTTTGGTGTTGGCTACGTTGTTTTCCAGGCAGTTGGTTCCCTGAACTGATCCAGGGCCGGGTTACCCTGACACTTGTGCCAGCACAGGGGTGTGAAGGGCTGGGAATTAGCAGCTGGGGATGAGGGACCAGACTGCATCTCCAGGAGGCACGGACGGATTATAGCAGCTTAACACAGTCACTGAAACCCAGCCCCACTCTGGGTGACTGTCAGGCTGCAGGAGTGGATCAAGGGAGGTTGTTGGGCTCTCTCCTGGATTCCTGGACTGTATTTTCACACATGATTTGAGTGGTGTGGCTCTAATGAAAGAGTAGATTTGGGACTGACAGGGTTGCAAGCACTCAGGGTGTGAAACGTGGGTCCAGAGGAGACATCACACGACTGCAGCGTGGGGACAGCAGCACAGCCAGAGCAGGTCCGGGCTCTGTGTAGGGTTGCTGAGGCCTGTCACAGGCTAAAGACAAATCTGCAGTGCCCAGAAACAAATCTGAGCAAATCTAGACCTGGGTAGGTCTAATCCTGAAATCCTCCTGTTGTTCACTTGTCAGTTTTCAGCAGGATTTCTTCATGTCTAGGAGTGAGGTGGGATCTAGTGCACCTCTACAGAGTGGTAGGAAAGGAACTGAGAAAGCTTCTGCGCTGCTGCAGGGTGTTGTGGTGAAAACCTGGTGTCCCAGAGGTAACAAGTGTCTGAGCTTCCCCTTCCCAGAGGTGATACCAGCCTGTGATCTGCTCCCATCTATAGCAGCAGCATTGCCCTGAAGGCTGTATCCTTCGAGGTGGGGTGGAGCCAGACCCATGCTGACCTGCAGCTAAGGATGACACAACACTGTGGAAATGGCCCTGGTGTCTGATCACAATTCCTGCTGTGTCAGCACTTGGCAAACTCCCAGCTGCAGGTAAAAATATTCCCCTCAGCAACCAGGAGCAGTAATGGAGCCTCTCAGCCCGTGGAAATGTCCTGTCCAGCACGTCTGTGCTTAGGTGCTGTGATTCCAGCCACAGACCAGAGCTGGTATCACTTCTGAGCCTGAGCCTTACTGCAGCACGGAGGGTTGGGAGGGTCTGCTCCAGCTGCAGGCTGGGATGGCCACAGCTGGGTGTGAGGAGCATGAGTGCACAGCCTCATCAGTGCCATCTACACCACCACCCCGGTAAGGCAGGGTCTGCATGCATTTCTCAGTCTTTGTCCAGCATGTAGGGGACTTCTGCAAGCCTACAAGCCAAACTCACTCCTCCATCACCTTTGAACTCCCTGAGTAGTCACCAACTCAAGCAGTGGCAGCTCTCAGACAGGGCAACCTTGTCTTTCCATGTCTTTCAGAGCTGCAACCAGTTCTGCTTTTTGTGTTGTTGGGATGGAGGGATATATTGAGGAAGCAGAAGCGGCGCCGGGGCTTGAATCCGCAGGCACAGTGTGTTTGCAAATGTCATTTAAGCCGTCTAAAATAGTGTGATGTGCTTTTTTGTACTGTTCAGTCCTGAGCAGCAAACCTGCCTTCTTGTTCACACTTTCATCTCATTTAACACACTAGTCATTAGTTCTACAACTCTACTCAAGGTATCAGGTCAGTTTTCATCAATCTCCATGTCCTCTGGTAAGGGAACAGTCTTAGGATCTGTTTGCAGTAGAATGGGTGCCCATGGGACACTTGCCCCTGATTTTTGTGCATCTTCTGCAGGATCCCAAGGGGGTATCATGTCATCATAGGGTCCAGCACGGTGACTGGGTGCCACTACATGGTCAGGAAAGTCAATCTTGTCTGCAAGATCAAGTTTTTCTGCAGCAGCGAGTAGAGCTCACTAGTAGCTGCCAGTTCTATCTCCGCCTCTGCACCCATTCGCTCGATCAGGTGAACTTGCCGGTGAACGGCGGCAAGAGCCTTTGCTTCTTCGTGTCCTACTTGGATTGAGTCCCACAAATCATGTCCAATTTTCCTCCAAGTTTCGTCTTTGCTCACACAAGAGGATCAACTACCTGGGCACAATCCACCTTCTCTCCCCCATGCTGTGCCAGCTTTAGAATGGCATCTACCGTGGCCTTCCCTATCGCTGATACAGCGCTTCCCATCCCGCCAGGTATGAGAACACCAACTCACCGGTCGACACAGTGGCCGCTTCCGCGTCTCTCTAGGATGCTCCGGTCGCAACCGCCGCGGGAATCTTGGCTTTCTCCTTGCGGGCACTCATCAGGGAGCCCTCGGGACCCTGGAACTGCGGCCGTCCGAGCCCTACGGGCGATGCTGTATCCCGGACGACCCCCAGATGTCGCTGTTGTGGAGAAGGCGAATGAGACACACTGATGGAGCGTGAATGAGACACACACTGATGGAGAGTGAATGAGACACACACACTGATGGGGAGAGAGAATGAGA
>VXBZ01010786.1:9653-53186 GCA_013399135.1 Heliornis fulica
CTCCCTTCTCTGGGGGCAAAATGCGGCTGTTTGGGTTTTTCTGTCTCTAAACTGTGATTCCCAGAGGCCTGTGACCGGCGCTGACTGGCCCGGCCTGGTTAGCAACAGGGTTTGGGATTGGGCCTTGGGAGCCAGCTGGGATTTGCTGTGTTGGACCTCAGAGAAGCTTCTGGCTCCTTCTTAAAGAAGCCACCCTACAAAAGCACCACACACTGCATTCATTCTACAACTGAAACATCACACGTTCCTGTGTGATCTACTCTAGATGATCCTGCTCGGGCAGGGAGGTTGGAGTTGGTGATATTTCAAGGTCTCTTCCAGCTCCTAATATTCTGTGAAATCTGTGATAAATTACCCCGACGAAGCAGCTCACTTTCCCTTTCCTATTGCCGCAAGCACAGGGAACCTCCATCCCACCGAGGGAAGCTCATGGCCGAAAGCTCCCAGGCTCTCACCGGGCACACAACAGGAGCTCTGCAAGAGCCCGGCCACCATCGCTCCGGTGAGGACACACGGCTCCCAACCGAACGGCTCCGAGGCCTCCCTCGGCCCCTCAACCGTGCCGGGATCGGCATGAAACCACCCCAGCTCGGTGTCACCGAGACCGTCGGCGATCAGGCTGTGCCTACCCCGGGGCGGGTGGCGGGCAGGTCGCAGGGCGGGTCCCGGGGCGGGGCGGGCCCGGACAGGCCTCGCCGCTCTGAAAAGGGCTCGGCTGGCTGCGCTGCCCAGCAGTGAGGGGCTATGGCGACCTACGTGGAGCTCAGCACCGCAGCCAAGATGCCCCTCCTGGGGCTGGGCACATGGAAGGTAACGGGGATATCAGCGGCGCTCCCGGCCGGGCAGCGGCTTCTCTCTCCCGCAGGGTACGGCCGTGGCGGGCCGGGGCCGCAGCCGGCCTCGCTGCCCTCTCCGCCCGGCCCCGGCTGTGCCGCGGGGGTCTGAATCGCTCCGAGCCGTTCAGACGGGCCCCGCGGTGGGGTGGGATGGGAGTGGGGGCGGGCGGGCAGCCCCCTCGGTGCGGAGTTTTAAGCCGGTTTTAAGCCACAGACCCCAGCGTGCTGTCCCCTCCGTTCTTGACGCCCCTCACCGTGGCTCCCAGCCCCGCAGGGCAACGCGGATCCCCCTAAGCTCGGCCAGGCTCCCGCCGCGGCATCGACCCTCGTCGCTGCGGGGCGGGACGGGGAACAGGGCCAACTCGCCCGCGGCTTTCGTGCCCGGTATCTTAAATCCAAGGCGAGGTCGCCTTGAATCAGGTGGTAATAAAACAGGGCTTCAGACAGCAAGTCGTGCGTTTCAAGCAAGTCCTGACAAAGGTGCGCTGTCACGGTGACTGCCGTCAAACGGGAATCCATACAGCGTTGCTGGGTTGGTCTGGGTGAGGTGTGCTAACGCTTCGTTGTGCACAGCTCTTAGGGGCTCTTTGGGAGATCTAAGCACATGGATATGCCCATCCCTCCCCTCTCTGAAAGGAGAAGGTGATGTTAACTTCATCACCTCAGAGCAGGGATACAGCCTGGTATGGGAATCCATGGCAATGTGGATTGCCAAGGTAGATCACTGCCCTCTCCATCAAAGTAAAACTTGAGGCATCCTGGGCACAGGCACTGTGTAACTCCTTAGCACAGCACTCTGTTCCCTTGGGCTGGCTCTGGAGATTTGCCCTGGTGTTGGGGGCTCTGCTCTCCCTGACATTGGGCTGCATGTAGGACAGTGGGGCTGGAGGACCCCAAGCTCAGGACCTGGCATTTGATGAATATGACTTTAAGAACTCCTCATAAAGTCCCATTGTATGTGTTTCTTTAGCTTCTAGGTTACTAAGAAATTGTCTGCATGCTCTGATTTGGGGTCTTAAACTTTTTTTTCAGTCCCAACCAGGGCAGGTAACAGCTGCGGTGATGGCTGCCATCGATGCTGGGTACCGCCACTTTGACTGTGCCTATGTGTACCAGAATGAGAATGAAGTTGGGGCTGGGATCCAGCAGAAAATCAAGGAAGGTGCTGTGAAGCGAGAAGACCTCTTCATTGTCAGTAAGGTATGGGTTTGGTGGTGTGGGATCTTGGGGAAGGCCTTTGTGAAGAACATGCCCACACTGGCCTCTGTATCACAGGCCAGTCCTGCTTACAGAGCAAGACCCATTTGAGGAGCAATGGGCCTAATTCCACATCACCTTTCAAAGGATACAGGCTCTTTCCCAAGCAGGACAAAAGAATTCCAAGAGCTTTTAATCCAGGAGGTCACAGCATCTCTTGGTTTTTTTTTTCCCTAGCTGTGGTGCACGTTTCATGACAAGCCCCTGGTGAAGGGAGCCTGCCAGAAGACCCTTGCTGACCTGAAGTTGGATTACCTGGATCTCTACCTCATCCACTGGCCTGTCGGGTTCAAGGTACAGCAACAGCAATGCCCTTGGCTTTCCTTCCTGGGAGAACTCCTCAAAACTGCCAGTAACACTTGCAGCACTACTGCTGCTCCAGGCTGGGAAGACTCTGGGTCTGGTGTGTGTATACCAGCACTGCTCTGGCACTGCTTGCTCAGCTTTAGCCCAGCCATGGGAGCTAGGCTCTTGATCTCTGCCTGAGAGTGCCACCTGCACAGTGTCCTCTGCCCTTCTGCTAGTGGGAGGGACAGACCTGGCACTAGGGTCAGGCCACATCCCAGCTGCAGGTGTGTTGTTCTGCTTTGCTTTGGGCTGTGTGTTGCCTTCTACAAATCCAGAATTGTCTCATCTACCAATGACTTCGTGCAGTGTTTTGTGGGAAGGAGGGTTGTGCTTTGCTGCCTGACAAATCTTTTCCTCTGCATGTTACAGAATCCCAGAGCAAAAGAATATGCTTCTATCTTCCATTTCTGTCTTTAATCAGTGAGTCCTTAATACAGTACAGATTGAGCTGACCTTTGCTGTAGGAGCTTTAGTGTTCCACAGACCTTGGATTTCAAAAGGTGAGACTTTCTGACATCCAAGTTTCATGCTTCATGTACTTCAAAGGTGCTGATGTCTGTCTGTTTCCTCTTAGCTTTCCCTTCCTGCTATAGACAGGTTAAGACCTCCATCCTATTTGTTGGTTTGGGGTTTATCAACTGTTTGACATGCTTTCAAAGCTGTCATGGTGTGTTTTATGGGAACAAAGCCCCAGAGTAAATGTCTTGGCATAGTACACTAACATCTACACAACACACTAGGTGTAGAGCCATGTGGACATGTGGGAGGCCTTGCTCTGTGCTACCAACTTAAATTGAGACTCTCTTCATAGAAGACCTGTGTGTGTATTATACATTGTTCAGCAGATCTAGGTCACCCTGGACATTACTTAAACCCTCAGACCTGAACAGGTCCTTTTATTTTTCAAAAAAATAAATCTTTAGAAACCATTTCTTGTTCTCCCATAATAGACACAACAGATTACAGCAAGCTTGCTCTGTGTTATTCCATGAGTGGTGTGACTTGTTTATCTGTATGTGTGCTGTTGAGTCACCACCTCTTTGCTGGGTCCAGGAGATAGACCTGTCCCTCCTACTAAGAATGGTTGATGGCAGTTTGCCATCAACCTGCATAACTGAGGTAGATTAGTGCCTCCTGCAGTTAAAGCTATCATGGTCTTCTGTTGTCTCAGTATTAACTTCTTGCCAAAGGACATTTCAAACCTTTTCTCTCTGGCAGGCAGGAGAGGAGCTGTTTCCCACAGATGACAAAGGCATGTCGATACCCAGCAACACAGATATCCTGCATACCTGGGAGGTAGGTTCAGCCACAGGGGAGGAATTGTCTTCTGTTCCTGGCAGTTTTTTCCACGCTTTCATTACCTCCTGCAGTCACAAACTTCTTGTGTAGTTCTCTTGTGTTAGTCACGCTGGTACTCATCAGCCCTGCAGGCCAGTTTGCTGGACTGCAATAACTGCACAACTGTCTTCACCACAGATCTCTATCCCTGCCAAGTGTATCTGAGTGGTTTGAAGACACTGAAGGCTGTGATCTTGCCTGCAGCCTGGGGTACAGAGCTCCAGTGTTGGCTTGATAGCTCATTATTGATTATCATTATTTTCACATTGACCACTTTGTCAAAGAAAGCAACTTTGAAACCCTAAATAGTTCCCTTCCCACAAATATTAAATACTCTTCCCTTCCCACAAAAGGAAACCAGCCACTTGAGGAAGAACTTTTTCAGGCCCTGTCTTGTGCACTGGATGTTGAGTTTGTTCCCCTTTGTGTTAGGCCATGGAGGAGCTGGTGGATGCTGGTCTGGTAAAAGCCATCGGGGTCTCCAACTTCAACCATGAGCAGATTGAGAGAATCCTGAACAAGCCAGGGCTGAAGTACAAGCCAGTAAATAACCAGGTAAGATGCAAAGTGACTGCAGGTGAATGGTTTTCAGGGACTATAAACAACTGTTGAATGAGGAGTAGATGGGAAAAGGGAGAACAAAGTAGGTATGATGGCATTTATGTGCTGTTTATTTCTGGGTGCTTATAAGGGTGTTGTAGATCATCTTTATCCTGGTAGGATATGGAAGTTGTGGTTGCAACCATAGCTTCTAAAAAACATGTTATATACCTGCATGTAAACCTGACCTAGTCTTTGTCTGCCCATAGCAGCTACATAACCTGCTGTAGATTGTTATTTTTACAAGTTGCCTTCTAGAGATTCAGACATCACTTAGAGTTCTGAATTCAGTAGTTCTTGCAGGCTTACTAAGAGTACTGGTCTCCAGAGTTTCAGTCCTGTGGATACTTTTAAGACATTTTTTGTACTGCATGTAGTTACCAACACAAGAACATGTGACAACAAAACATGCATCTACACCCAAAATCACAGGTATCTATAGAAGCCCTCTCAAACTCAGAGTGCAGCTTTTCTGACAGAACACAGAAAGGAGAAGAGAGCAGATGCAGCATGTTCTTCTAATCTCACCCCACATCACTACTGAACAGACAAGGCAACTGGGTTTTCAGTATTTGCTAAATTTCTACTTAGAGGTCTCAGAAGAGCATCTCAGAACATGCCTTTTGAGGGTTTAAGGATATCTGAGCTGAGGATGATGAAACACTTTACCCAAAGCAGAGAGAGACACCTGTGCATGAAACCTTACTTTAAAAGTGCTGTACAAAATCAAGACTGCATAATGCTTTCCTGTGAAGTACATTGAGAGGTAATCCTTGGAGCAAGTTGCAGCAGTTGTATTGCTGTCAATCTCTGCAATCTTATGTTGGCAGGTGGAATGCAATCCATACCTCACCCAGGAGAAGCTGATCAAGTACTGTCAGTCCAAAGGGATTGCTGTGACAGCCTACAGCCCCCTTGGCTCTCCTGACAGGCCGTGGTAAGATCCCTTTGGAGTTTGCAGGGCAGCTGGTGTGGATATGCTTGTAACACTCAGGGTACAAGCACACTATTGATTGTTCATCTGGATACAGATTCTCTGTAGGCCACACCTTTATAAGGAGGCTTCTTGTCACTGATTTCTCTTCTGTGTGTAGGGCTAAGCCAGAGGATCCTTCCCTTCTGGATGACCCCAAGATCAAAGAGATTGCAGCCAAGCACAACAAAAGCCCAGCTCAGGTAGGTCAGTGCTGGACAGTGGTTACCTGTTCCTGTGGCACAGCATGAAGGACA
Organism: Heliornis fulica; assembly: GCA_013399135.1. NCBI lineage: Eukaryota > Metazoa > Chordata > Aves > Gruiformes > Heliornithidae > Heliornis > Heliornis fulica. Next base: position 15,263 of record VXBZ01010786.1, read on the forward strand.
CAGAATGGCCATGTAAGGGACAGGCTGGCTTTTCATTCTCTGCCACCCATGGTGCTCCACCCTGGCCTTAAATAGTAGCACAGGGGTTTGTTTGCTAAGTGGCCTTTGATGCCTGCCAGGAGGGGCTCTCTGACCACCAGCAAGGAACAGGTTTTGACCCATCTGCAGATGCTGCCATGTGTGAGTCTTCCCACCTCCCTGCAAAGAGTGGAACCTCAGTAGAAGTCCAGGTGGGAAGGAGAAGGTTGTCCCAAAACAGGATAGAAAAGGAGGCCTTCTGTGTGTGGCCTCTTCCCTCTCTGCTCCCCAGGAAACACCAGCAGGCCACGGGGCAGGAATGGTTTGAATTCAGCTCTGCAGAAGTGGGTGCAGTCTGGGGAAAACACACTTTGGAACAGGTTCTGCTTACTCCAAAACATAAGGAATGAACCAGTGGCCTGTTCCTGCAGGTTCTGCTGCGCTTCCAGATCCAGAGAAACGTGATTGTGATTCCCAAGTCTGTCACCCCGCAGCGCATTGTGGAGAACTGCAAGGTGGGTGACTGAGGGAGCTGGGGGCAGTGCTTCAGGGGTGGCATGGCTTCTCCCTGCACAGCAAGCAGCCATCCCTTCTCAGCCTTCATAAGTCTTCCTCAGGCAAGAGGACTGGGTCTTTTTTCTCTGTATATTTGCTTATGGTCTACTGAGGGCTAATCTTTAGGTTACAGCTGGAAAACTGAAGTGAGCAAAGCTTTTGGAAACACTGTACAACAACCAGTACAGCAGCACACCACAAATGGCTTATGTAGAGCAGGCACTGTTAAGAAAATAGTCCTGGTGTCTGTCAGCCATGTTTCTCTGTTAATGCAGTACCCCTTGACTGAAACTGGTTATCAGGATTTCAAAACTTGGCTGGATTATGCTAAATATGAAAGTAGATCTTTTGTTGCAGTAGGACAGAAAGATGAATCCTTTGCAAGTGGCAGATGTAACACTAAGTGCTTGTCAAGTGTTTAGCAACAGCTGGTGTGTGCAATTGCAACTTCAGGGTTTTTTTCCTTACTCACTCTGCTGAGGATTTATTGGAAATAGATATAAGCTTTTCCCTCCTTTTTGAAGCAGCTGTTTCTTCTAATCAGCTCCCCTCTCTTGCAGACTTATTCTTTAATGTTGTGGATTTTGCTTGGTCTCTGAATTGTTCAGAGAGGTGACTTCCAGCTGTTTCTCTTATTAGGTGTTTGACTTTGAATTGACTAAAGAGGAGATGGCAACTATTTCCAGCTTTAACAGAAACTGGAGAGCCTACACAATGGGCACGTAAGTGGAAGCATTCTGTGTTTGTTTTTTTCCAAATCTGAAGTTATTAATACCATACACACAGAAGTCTTACACCTAAAACACAGTCTAGAATGAGAGCCTGAATATAAAGTGACCTTCTTCCCAGTGTACAAACAACACATTCTATCTAGAAAAACAAGTATGGAACAAATCCATTGTACAACTCTATAGTTCAGATCTTGTCATGGTGGCACCCACTAGAACTTGATAGTATTTTTTTTAAAGTTGTTGACTGACATTATCTTCTACTTCCTTCAGGTGCAAAAGTCACAAGGAGTACCCTTTCAATGCAGAATACTGAAGGTGGTCCTATCCTGCCCTCTTCCAGAGCCTCGTCTGATATTCTTCCTATTAATTTATCCAGCTTTCTTATTGCACCTCTCCTCCTACAGACAAAGTCACAGCATATGTATTTACTGGTTTAGTTTTGGGGTTTTTCTTTGAAAGAAAGATAGAAACAACAAAGAGTAAAATGTGTTCTGAAGAATAAAATGTAGGCTGTAATAATTCTCTACCACACAGACTTTGAACTACATATATACATTTGTAATAAATGACATCAGTGTAACGGGTGAAGGAGGCTATTCAGCAGTTCTGAGCACTGAAGAAAAATTTTTGAGAAATATGATCTAAAGACTAACTTCCTTCAGTTGAGACAACCATGAGCTTCATCAATCCAGAACTGAGTCAGGGTTTTTTTGACTACTTAGCTAGTACTTTAAAAAAAAAAAAAACCAAAACAAAACAACCCACAACCAAAACCCAAACCAAAAACTGTCTATAGAAAACATACTGGTACATGGTACATAGAGACCTTATCACTCTTTACAAATACCTGCAAGAGAGTAAGTTTCTTCTCTCAGGTAACAGGTGACAGGATGAGAGGAAATGGTTACAAACTGCACCAGGGGAGACTGAGGTTAGATATCAAGAAAAAATTCTTTACCAAAAGGATTATTGAGCATTGGAACAGGTTGCCTAGAGAGGTGCTGGAGTCACCATCCCTGGAGGTATTTAAAGGTGAATAGATGACATGTTGAAGGATATGATCTAGAGGTGGACTAGGCAGAGTTAGGCTGTGTTTTTACTCTTCCAACACAAGTGAGTCTGATTTAATGTTCAGCAGTATCTTCAGAGCCCTTCTATGTGTCAGAGTGTGACAGTGTAGGGTGGGTTTTAGAGACAGTACACCTTCAACACATGCTTTAGATTATTACTAGTTGTCAAATTCTATCTGTATTTAGAAAACTGATAAGCAAAAAAAAACCCAAACCCTCAGACCGCAGATGCCATGTTATTCAGATGCCTGTATGTGAGACACACTGATCTTTAAATGTAACAATGCCATAGACTGCTGCCTAATCAAATAAAAAATCTTTTGCTTTGAAGGGGCGAGTGTTTCCTCTGGCTAGACCTTATACTTAGAAGTAAGACAGTCTGCTGCTCCTGTTCCTCCACCACACCGACTCTAGGAGCTCAGTTGTTCTTTACTAGCTGTGTTATTTAGACATGCAGCTTGTTGCAGGTACAGCTGCTTGGGGGTTCTTTCAGACTAAAGCTTCCAAAAGAAGGTAACGGGCAACCCCTGGGTCAGGAACAAAATGGGACAGAGGGCTGTAGTAGGGGTATTTTTAGCACTTCTGTACAGAGCTAACAGATGGTAGCCTACCACAGCCAAAGGAACGAGCATTTACTTGCTGTCCTAGTTATAAGATGCACTTTGTGTTTCAAACACACTGCACAGCTGCCCTTCGCTCCTAAGTCCCAGACAGCTGCTGAAGCCTCTGCTGAGGAATCACCTCAGTTCAGCTCCCCATCTCCAGGCCCCCTTCCAAGCTCCAGGCACGGCCAAGGGTGGTTCGGGCCGAACAAGAGAGCAGCCTCCGCGCGATCCATCGTTCCCACAGCGGGAGGTGCCCTTGGTTCAGACTCAAGGGGCTCCTGTTTGTCTCTCAGGGCACTGCCCCTCCCGTGAGCCCCGTCCACCCACGCCGTGGGGACACGGGCCCTCCCCGGGCCACGGCGCTTTCCCCCGCGGACACCAGAGGGCGGGCAGGCCTCGGAGGAGACCCGCCTCGCCCATCCCCGACGGCCTCCCGCCCCGCCGCGGTGCTGAGGGGGGTTCGCTCGCCACACGAGCCGGGGGTCTGTCACCCTGTCAGGGGAGTGTCAGCCCCGCGGTGCTGCGCCCAGTTTCCCGCGCAGCAGCAAATGCTCCGAACCCAGGGCAGCTGCTAAGGGATGGGGCCCATCCTGCTCCAGCCATCTCCGCTGGCAGCACCCTTCAGCTGTCCCGCCGCTGGGTTAGGGCTGGGTGTCCCACACTCACTCCTCCGGGGAAGCCTGTGCCCACCGGCTCCTCTGACCTCTCCTCCTCCAGCAGAGTCTGGCCCTGGAAGGCACAGGGAAAGGTCCCAGCACCCCAGAGGTAATGGAGCCAGGCCCTGAGCTCCCTACACGCTCAGACATCCACTCTGAAGCACACCTGGCACATGGGAGATGTGCAAGGGTGGGTGTTCAGGTATCCATCCCCAAACATCCTTCTCACCTGACACTCAAACTCCAGCCGTCAAAACAATCAAAGTTCTTTCAACACCACCAGCTAGGATGCAGAGACATTTGCTCTTGTGGCTGTGTCACCTTTCTGTTGCCTCCTGTTGAGCAGGTGACCAAATGCAAAAGTCATAAAGTTGCACAGTGGGTTTCATGGGAAAATAATAAAACCTTTGTTCAAGAAAAAAAAAAAGCACTGTAGGACCTTCTTACTAAAATTTCCACTTTCAATTCATGAGTAGGTAATCCAAGAACATTTGTTTTGCAGTTTCCTGAAGGAAGCAACCCATAAAACCCTCAGTGATCCCAAGGCTGCAGTGAGACAGCTCTGCTGAGATCAAATACACATTTTTATTGAACAATCAAGGTACAATATTTGCTATGGTGCAGGGAGAGACAAAGGTTTAGACCACTCTTTTATGTACCTTCTCCAGCATGGGTCAGCCAGCGGCTGCAGTGCCTTCAAGAGTTTCCTAGGTCCAGCATGGTTCATCCAGCTGCAGCCCCCTCAGAAGTAAGCCCTTTCAGCATGGACCTCCCCTTCAAAGAGTGCACCTCTGTTTTCAATAGTGTTTCTGAACCAGAACACTGTGAGCTTAAAGTTTGGCGTGAGATAGCTCCAAACCCAATGTAAACAACCTAACTGGAATTGGTTCTGGCTGGCACCAACCAAGCAGTTCATGGTGTCCACACAGGTCATCACTGCTATCCCTCAATACCTGCAGTTTATATCCTTTACATTCCACCCTTCACCTCACTGAAAGATATATTAAGAATTGTTTCGCCCTTATATAAACTCTTCAGCATCATTGTAATCTCTATATATTCATTATAAACTCCATCCCTTGGACCTGCAGACCAGTCTAGTGTAGTTAAAACCACATCAGTGTGAATGTAACACACATCACAAACTCATCCCTTCACAGTCCCTTGGTGGAGGTGTCTCATCTGTGGCATCAGCAGGATGGAGCCACTGCTCCACACAGCTCTTCACTAGTAGATCTTAAAGCCTTCCTCCCTTCTACAGGGCAGCACTTGCAAGTAGCACAGTGCCCAAATTCTCCAGAAATCTTCCAAGAGAAGATTCCAAGCTGGTGGAATCTTCCATCTCTTCCAAGAGAAAACTTGTGTCCCATTTGCTCCAGCTTCCCAGCACCACCATGGCTGCTGCAGCATCAGTGGCTGCAAGTGTTGGGCACTTCTGCACAGTTTAACCAAAGGACTGTCAAGAGAGTACTCACACTCTGGGGAGCAGCACTCCCATCTCCACAGGTCTACCTCACCTTGCAATTTAGGAGTCTGAAGACTGTTTTAACTTCACCATCAGTCATCAGTTTACTCCCAGAGGTGCCAGGGTCCTCTCTGAGCCCACCACTTGTTAATGCACATTACCACAACAAAGATCATCAGCCTGAGCCCCCTGCCCTACTAAGTGGTCCTGGTCTCTCTGAGACCCCATTTGCTGCACATGGCAAGCCCCAGTGCACAGCTGCATTACAGCAGCACTCCTCTGTCCCCTTACTTCACATTCACCCCCACTGCAGCTCCCCAGCCAGTGCTTTTGGATCCTGCAAGTGAAGACAGAACTGGTTTAAAGAAAGCAGCTGTCCACCTCTTCCCAACCACTTCCCACCCTCCTTTCTCCAGTTGTTCACACAGTGTCTGCATTCACATCTGGACACAGCCTAGCTGTACTATTTCTACCACCATTGCATATTCCCAGCACCAGGATAATGACTCCTTCCAGAGTCCCTCTCATTATTCCAGTTCTGGACCATAACAAGGCAAGGCATCCATCCATCCCACACATTCTCCAACAGCTACCATCTCAGGCAAAACAGCTTCATCTCAGGGCAATCTCAGCAGATTTGTCACCTATTAACACAGACTCTATTCACTGACTCAAGAACATGGAGAACTCTAGTAAATGCTTTTCTCTCCCTTCCTCAGCTTCTCAGCCAAACACTAATCCCCTCCCCATCCTGGTCTCCACTTCCCCCCATTTTCACCTCAGATTACACCCACTCCATCCCAATCTCTCCTGAAGCAAGGGCTGTTCAGAGGATGGAGCTGGATGCTACCACTTCCCTCTTCCACTCCAAACTGCTTACTGTGTTTTAGCACTCCCTGGTGGGAGGGCTCCTGTCCCCAGGGCTGTCACTACCCAGTGAGAGTGCCCCAGGCTGCAGGCCCCTCAGCAAGCAGCCCCTTCATGGTGACATACTGTCCTCCCTCTCCCTGACAGGGAAATTACAGGGGCCACACATGCTTTTCCCATGGCTGGTGCTCCATCACCCTGAGGAAGCAGCACCAGCTCCAGAGCTAGCTGGAACTGGTTCTGACCAATCCAGGTCAGTTGATGATTTCCTCCTGCCTAGGAGGAGTCCTACCAGACTGAACTTGCCCTTTCCACCTGAATGTTTCCTCAACACTCAGCTGTGCCCTGGGCATGTTTTTAAGCAGATGGAAATTAATGGGCAAACCACTCTGAAGACAAAAAGCCTCATCAATGCTAAGAAGATTGTAGTCATCAAGATGTGTTTCTTGCTTGGTCTGAGCTCAGAGAGAAAGAGTCTAGGGCCTTCCACAGTGGGATTCAACTAAGTCTCTCAAATCTGCCTTCCTGCACCTAGAATGTGAGCTGGAGCAACCCACTGAACAAGATAAACACCCCTTTTTAAAGTCTCAAAGCAAGGCAGAAGTTCCCACTGTCCCTCCATGGGATTTGAGCTTCAAAGCTCAAGTACCCTCACGTGAAAACACTGTCTCCAGCTATGCCTGTATCTGTGTGCCCCCAAAGCCACAGACTCAGGCTGAAGGTAATGAAAATAGAAGAGATTGTTGAGAACAATCTTCCCCCTTGCAAGTTGAGATGATTGCACCTTGTGACTCTGCCACCTCCTCGTTTCTCCTTTGTGCTTTGTCAGGAGGCAACAGGTTCTCTGATGGCCAACACTGACTCCACTAGGACATACCTACTTCCATTATTTTGGGCCCTATTCTTTTCACATACTAAGCATTGCTGCTCTCCAAGGTCACAACTTGTGGTGAAATTAGTTACTAAATGCAAACTCAGCACAATGAAAATCTCAAACCTTGCAAAGACCTTGCTCACAGAGCAAGATTGGAAAAAAAAAAGAGAGAAAACCCCTCCTGCCCCTCGCAGTTCCACACTGACAGCACTCCCTGGAAGGAAATGGTTGGCCACGTTATTCCCAAGGACACAGTGTGCAAGATTTACTCAGCTTGCTGTCACACAGTGACACATGCACTGCTTGTTCCCTCAAGGCCCTGCCAGCATGTAAGGGCCACCGCCAGGCCTTTGGGGAGCAAACAAGGGAAAGGCGACTTCTGTCACATCTCTAAGGGGAAAGTCTCCCACTCACAAGAGCCAAGAGAAAAAAAAAACACCAAACCCACCAACAAACCCACAACAACAACAAAAAAAACCTCCCAAACCATAATTTCTGCCTGAAGCTTCTTCTGATGAGATGGAAACATCTCTCCAACAAAAACATGCCAGGGAAAACCGATCCCAAACGGTAAGAGATAAGCACCGAGTTATATAACGGTTTCACGACCCAAGTGAAAACACATCACATCCTGCCAGGGACAGCTGATGGCACTGACACAGAACAGGAGAAACATTAAAGAGGAAAACCAATTACCTTGCCTGCCCTTAGTTAAATGGAGCAAAAATTAGAGAAGTGCAGAGAGTATGGGCCGTGGGAGAGGCACTCAGAGCAACTGCTGCACCTGAAGAACCTCTCCATGTGTAAGTAAGTGGCAAAGCCTACCGGGCAAGCCTGGTTTTTTCCACTGCCCTGCAACCTCTTGAGCAGAACAGTGTATATTTGTCTACAAATATTTCAAAGACAGTTTCTGATGTGAGGCTACTGGCTACCTACCACGTATGATTACCATTCCGCTCAGAAATGCCCTCAGCACCTCCCTAAAGGCAGAGGGACAATTTGATCATTATGTCACTTAATAAAAAGTCACTGTTCCTCTTCTGCTGCCTTCAAAACGCTTTAAAAAGTCTCTCCAAACAGTCAAAATAAAGTTCTTTTTTTTAAAACTCACTTTATCCTACATTACTCTTAAGCCATGGCTCATTTCTTAAAGTGGAAACTACATCTGTCCCATCTGGAACATAAGAAGAATGGGTTCTTCCCAGCCTGACCTTGTTCTGTGTCAGCACCATCAGCCATCCCTGGCTCGATGTGATGTGTTTTCACTTGGATCATGAAACTACAGCCACGCTGAGGTTTCTCTAGCTGTCTCACTACATTAGGGTGCAACATCACAAGGTCCCGATGAGGGGAACCCCACCACCATCCCTGTCATGGGGGCTCACTGCTCCAGCCAAAAGGCTCAGCCTTTCCCTGACCAACCCTTGGCACAAACCAAGCAAAAAGCTCTTAGGGCACAGGGACACACACACAGGGACTCATCCCCATCCTGGAGCATCCGAGATGTGACACCACGACACCAAGGTGCTGCGGGACGGCTACCAGCTGGGTGCGGAGGCACGACCGAGCACCGCACACTTGGAGCTCCTTTCACGTCCAGTTAGCCCAGCCCCGGCTTAAACACCGTTCAAGCGGCCCGGGCCGCTGCAGCACCCCCTCAGGCACGGCCTCCCTTCCCTCTGCGCCCCTCCGGGCCCTGCCGTGGGCTACACAGGGCCCAAGCACCGGCCGAGGAGCAGCGCTCGGGGATACAGCGCCGGCATCACCCCACCACCCCCCTCCCCGGAGCGGGGCGGGGCGGGACCGGCCGCTATTAAAGGCGTTGAGCCGAGCGCTGTCTCGGTCGTGCTTGTGGGTGGTTTGTGGCGTTATGGCGACCTCCGTGCAGCTCAACACCGGGGCCAAGATGCCTATTCTGGGCTTGGGGACGTGGAAGGTATCGGGGCTGGTGGTGGGAGGGCGACTGGGACCGGTCCGGGCTCGCCCATGGCGCTGCCCGTTATGGGCACCCCTTCCTCGGCCTCGCACTGGAGAGGGAAGGGAGTGGGGCCCTGTGGCAGCAGCCGGGCCCGCCGGGATCCGATCCAGGCCCGGCTTGGGGCCCCTCCGTGCCATCCCGGACGCCTTACCGTTGCCGGCGCCATCGGTATCCGCGGCCGGGCCGCTGCTGGGGTTCTCTCTTACGGCGGCGCCGCTGTGGCGTTCGGCCCGAGGGTCTCCTGGAGAGGCCTGAGGGTCTCCGGGAGCAGCCCGAGCTCCTCCGCGCTGCAGGGCTCTGCCCGGGGGCGCGGGCGCCGAGGCTGGGCCTCTCCGCTGGCAGCCGCCGGGGGCTTCTCCTCCGCGGTGCGGGGAAGCCGCAGGCCTTGGCCCGGCCCTGGAGAGTTCCCTGGCGTGGGGGCCTCGGCTCTGGGGCCTCGGCTCACTAGGAGTGCCGTGGGGAGCGGGCTGGCAGGAGCGGCTGAGGCTGGGTTTAACCCCGGGAGCCTGTGTGCAGCATGTGTGGGGACTTCAGAGTGCCCCAGTTAAACTGGGGGTCTCCTTGTTGCAGTTAGTGGGTTTTGTGTCACTTTAATTGGGAGAGATTGTATTGGGCAGGGTGGCTTCCTTGCTTTTATCTTGGTAGGGAAATAAGTTTTTGATAATGTATGTTTGTTATAGTTTGGTTTCTTTTCCCCAGTCCCAACCAGGGCAGGTAACAGCTGCGGTGATGGCTGCCATCGATGCTGGGTACCGTCACTTTGACTGTGCCTATGTGTACCAGAATGAGAATGAAGTTGGGGCTGGGATCCAGCAGAAAATCAAGGAAGGTGCTGTGAAACGAGAAGACCTCTTCATTGTCAGTAAGGTATGGCTCTGGTGGTGAGGGATCTTGGGGACACCTGTGTTTTCCTAGCAACTCCCTGGCCCTCTGCTTTACTACTCTGTGGTGCAGCGTGGAACAACTTGGAATATGATTTGGGCCACTTCTGAGACAGGGTTCCTACTTTGCCTCATTCTTTGTGGAGGATTATGCAGGTTATGTACCATTGGCACAAGCAATGCTTTGAACTCTTCCTGATACAGTTATGCTGTCCTCTTTCATGCATTTCATCTGATCATCTAGTAGGTGTTTTTAATTAAGGCTTTGGTTAATGGAACTATGCCTGCTGTCTGCCATGACAACAGTCATGTGCTGCCACCTGCACCCACTGCCCTCAGTATTGTGGGCTCACAGAGTGGTCCCTGTTTGAAGATCAGTAGCCTGACCTAGTTCTACATAACCATCCAAAGAAGACAAGCACTCTCCCAAACAGGACAGAAAGCTTCCAAGAGCTTTATTACAGGAGGTCACAGTGTGTCTTGGCTTTTTGTCTCTAGCTGTGGTGTACATTTCATGACAAGCCTCTAGTGAAGGGAGCCTGCCAGAAGACTCTTGCTGCCCTGAAACTGGATTACCTGGATCTCTACCTCATCCACTGGCCTCTTGGTTTTAAGGTATAGTAATGGCAACACCCTTGGCTTTCTGTTGTGACTGGTAGTTTTGAAGAGCTATATGGCTTTACAGCCCAGTAATTGCTGCAACAGACACAGATCATTCTGTATCTGTTGTATACCAACACTGCTCTGGTGCTCAGCTTGGCTCTGGCCATCTGAGCCAGGCTGTTGGCTCCTGCTTTGGCAGCATCCTCTGCAGTTTTAATCATGGAAGAGATAGACCTTGAGCTAGGGGTGGGCTTCCCTGCTGCAAGCATAAGTTCTGTTGCTCTCCCTTTGATTATTGTGCCTGTGTGTTGTCTGCTACAAGTGCAAAATATGCTCAGCTGACAGTGATGTGGCTCCTCCTATGTGGGAAGGAGGGCTGTGCTTTGCTGCCTGACAGAAGTTCTTTCCTGTGCATGTTACAGAATCACAGAGCAAGAGAATGTTTCTGTCTTCCATTTCTCTCTTTAATCAGTGAGTCCTTAATACAGTACAGATTGAGCTGACCTTTGCTGTAGGAGCTTTAGTGTTCCACAGACCTTGGATTTCAAAAGGTGAAATTTTTTAGTTCCTAACTCTTACTGACTGCATGCAAAGGAACTGATGTCTCAAGTTTGACTATTTATAAGCCTAGTATTTGTTAATTTGGTCAAAATCTCTTTTTTTCTACTTGCTGCTTCTGAGTTAAATTCCTTTTCATAGAGTCTGTATTTTAAAAAAATAGCTTAGTATGGAAAGAGCTAGCAAAGTGAAAACATGCTGTTTTCTACTGATATATTATTACACCATAACTGGTTTTGAACAAATTGATAATTGGCATGTGGTCCTAACTGGGGCACTGGCTCTTTTACCATTCCCTATGACAGTAACTTAAACAATGAGTTTTCCTGTAAAGGACCTGTCAGCAGATCTGGTCCAACATAGACTGAACATGTTCCAGGTCCTAAGTGGGTCCAACAAGTTGTGCATTTTAATAAAACACTATGTCCATTTAAGAGCTGTGTATTTTTTTGTAATATAGAAAGTAAACTTGTAAACTGGCTATAATTCAACAAGTGGAGAGTTGTTTCTCTATAGATGTTTTGGTGAGCCAGAGGACATTGTGTCCAGTAGAAATACCTGTCCTTATTGGGATGGCAGCTTTCAAAAATGCTGTAATTCCACCTGAAAGCAAGAGAGAAGACTGAAGAATGCATGTAATAAATGTTATTAGTATTATTTAATACATATGTAGGTAATAAGTGTTAGCTTGTCCTGTACTAGGAGTGTTTGTTGTCATGCTCTTCCTCTTTGGTGGGAAGCTAGCTTAACACCAGCTGGTTTCAAGTATTTTCTTTCTCTCTGGCAGGCAGGAGAGGAGCTGTTTCCCACAGATGACAAAGGCATGTCGATACCCAGCAACACAGATATCCTGCATACCTGGGAGGTAGGTTCAGCCAGGGGGGAAGAGTGTTTTCTGCCCTCAACAATCTGTTTTCATTACCTTCAGCAGTCTTAAAATCTGGTGTGCACAGAATGGCTTTGAATTGCTGGTTCAGTAGGGTTGTTGGATATCATTGTTTTCCACTCCTAACTTGCTGCAGATTTGCAGCATCTCAAAGAATGTGTCTTTGAGCTTTGAGCTGGGAGATGTGGTCTAAATATGCTTGTGCTGTTTGGTCCATTATCGTCTGTCCCCCCTCCAGTCTTGATCTCTCTAAATCTAAATGCTTATCTTGTGTTTCTCATGGAGGAAATAAGCTGTACCTGTTCTTCATGTGTATACAGGTTATGACTTTGCACTTTCTCTTAGGCCATGGAGGAGCTGGTGGATGCTGGTCTGGTAAAAGCCATCGGGGTCTCCAACTTCAACCATGAGCAGATTGAGAGAATCCTGAACAAGCCAGGGCTGAAGTACAAGCCTGCAAATAACCAGGTAAAAAGCAAAGTGACAGCCTTTGAGTATACAGTCTAGTGTTCCCCCTAGTTTGGCATGACCTACAGGCTTGACAATTTTGTGCCAGGTCATAATGTTGTAATAGAGGACAGGTCCTAGAATAAGCCTCTGCGGTCTAGCTGGACTTGTCCTTAATTGCTGTTGTATTTAAAGGAATGCAGTTTGTTAACACTTCTTTTTCAGAAAGCATTTTTCTCTAGAATTCTATTTGACACAAAACTGAAACATTCTGACAGGTGCAAGCTTTGTAATTATGTATGTTTTCATGATCAGTCCCAATGTACTTCTAGGATACTTAGAAGTAATATCCTTCATCTGCCACACCTCGCTGCTACTCTCACTGTAGTTGATAATTACCCTTGTAATAGAGGTCAGTGACCTTGTATCTCTCACTTGCAAAGGCTCTCAAGCTCCCTGATTACTATAATCAAGTTAATCTCAGAGCAGCAAGTCTTTGGTCACTGTCCTCAAAACTTACTGCTTGTGAAGAAATGCTGGCAAGTGTGAAAGCTTGTCTGTTAGTGACACTTACCACTTGGCCTAACAGTGATAGTGTTTCCTGCAAATGGTGTCTCTGTGGATTTTTCACTTGTAATCCATGTTATCACCTGTGTTTGGCATCATTCCCATTCTGAAATAGAACACAGCATGCACATTGATTTAATTTGTAGTGAGAAATTAATTTGTCAAGGGAGTAATTACATTGCAGTGATACTTGGTTCAGTAGGGAATCTGTCTACTAAGCTATCCCAGTGTGTGATAATGATTAAGTACTTAAGATGCTTGTTTAAATGTACACCATAGACTCTTCATCTTCTTCTAAACATAAGACTGGGTAATGTAGCTCAGAAGTTGTTGGTTGGTTTTTTCACTTGAGTGACAGTGGGCAAGCAAGGATGACTCTGCTTTGCTTATATCATGTAAATTCTACCTATTAAATAGTTTAGAAAATAATCAGATGCTCTGCTGATCTTGTAGCTGTGTGTCTGGAGCTGCTGAAGCAGAGTATGTATATATGTGGAGTTGCATGTCTGGTTGTCTAGTATCTGTGTGCCACAGAAGGGAAACAGACACTCAGGCTTCTCATAACAGCAGATAGCTAGACCCACAAATAAAGTACTGGAGGCTGCAAACTGATGATGCATTTTTCACTCTCCTCCCACCTGCCCATAGCAGAAGTTTCCAGGGACTTCCCTCAGAATGCTGCAGAAGGCTTAAATGACAGTGTAGCTGAAAAGGTTCTTGAGGGTACTTAATCCCAAATGAAGCACTATGCCAGCTGCTAGAATGTTAACTCTCTCCTAGCTGAATGCAGGACACCTACTGAAAGAAGTTATGCTCCTTAGTGTGAAGCTATCCTGGAATTCCCTCTGTGCAATTAATCAAATACTTGTTTAGTCACTATCTCCTGACATATGAATTATCCTGTTTCATACTGGATATCTGGGCATGAGTTTGCCAGAATACAGATAAAGATCCACTGTTAAGGAGCCTTTAAGCTGTTATTTATGTATAGAATTATGGAAATTCATGGCAAGCTTTGTTGTGTTTGTAAAAGCTCTGTAATGGATGGTGAGCTCAAGGTGTAAAATGTGTAGCAATTAGCCATTCCCACTGTTGGCACACTGGAGGTTTTCAGCATGAATATTGACACAGAGCAAATAAGAATGAAAGGAACAATACTAGTATTGAAGTTAATATGGCAGTTGTGGAGGGGGAAAAAAGCACCCACAAAAACATTATGGCATGTTTATTAGTGGTGAAAAGAACTTTGTACCTCCTGGACTGCTCTCCTAATGTTATGACTGTACAGTCCTTCTGTGTGAGTGTTTTGCCAATCTGTCACACTTAGGTGGTTACTTAGCTGGTAATCTGATATGCTGGAGATCATATGGATCAGCAAAGATTTAAGGAGTGGTCTTGCAGTCCTTGGACCCCTCATTAGAAAGAACTGCTACAAATAGTATAGAGGCATAAGGAAGACAAGGGCTGTGTAATGTGGTACAGAGACTACAAGGTAGAAATGTTGATCTCAATAAGAACTATTCAAAGAAACATGTTCAAGCAGCTAAACCACTGTCAATCTCTGATCTTGTGTTGGCAGATTGAATGTCATCCATACCTCACCCAGGAGAAGCTGATCAAGTACTGTCAGTCCAAAGGGATTGCTGTGACAGCCTACAGCCCCCTTGGCTCTCCTGACAGGCCGTGGTAAGGCTGCCTTGCAGTTTGTCAGCTGTCAGGGATTATACTTGGAGCACTGAGACAGTAGCTGCACTGTTGTTAATCATTCATCTAAATACAGACTTCTGTTGCTGTTTTCCATCTGTGTGTAGGGCTAAGCCAGAGGATCCTTCCCTTCTGGATGACCCCAAGATCAAAGAGATTGCAGCCAAGCACAACAAAAGCCCAGCTCAGGTACGTCAGTGCTGGACAGTGGTTACCTGTTCCTGTGGCACAGCATGAAGGACACAGAATGGCCATGTGAGGGACAGGCTGGCTTTTCATTCTCTGCCACCCATGGTGCTCCACCCTGGCCTTAAATAGTAGCACAGGGAGTTTTTGTTAGGTGACCTTTGATGCCTGCCAGGAGGGGCTCTCTGACCATCAGCAAGGAACAGGTTTTGACCCATCTGCAGATGCTGCCATGTGAGACCTGTTGTAGAGCAGTAAACCCTTGTGGAGCCTACAGGAGTCTAGGTGGGAGGGATAGCAACTGAATATTGCTAAACTGGATGGCAAAGGAGAAAGGTGACCTTCTGTGTGGGGCTCCGCTGCTTCTCTATTGGCACTTCAGAAAGTGCTGCTTAGAAGTTGGGTATGTTTTGAAATGCAGCTCTGCAGGAATGAGTTAATTCTGAATAGAACACAACAAACAGCTGTTGGATCAGGCTTTGCTTCTCATGGAACAACAGTTGTCTCCAGTCTGACTCTGAGATGCTCCTTGCAGGTTCTCATTCGCTTCCACATCCAGAGAAACGTGATTGTGATTCCCAAGTCTGTCACCCCGCAGCGCATTGTGGAGAACTTCAAGGTGGGTGACTGTGAGGGAGCTGGGGGCAGTGCTTCAGGGGTGGCATGGCTTCTCCCTGCACAGCAAGCAGTGGTCTCTCCTGGAAGAGACATTGTCTCTCTGCTCACAGTCTGCTGAGGGCTCAACATAGTTACAGTTGAAGAGCTGAAGTGAATTAAGGTTTTTTTTTGTAGACATTATGCTGATAATCTCAGCAGTGCAGTCTGTGATCCTTCTGGTTCTGTCCTGTGAATAAGTCATCTGACAGCTTGCCTGGAGCCCAAGTGCAGGAGCACACCACAAAAGCTTTATGTATTGCATTAGATAGTGCTGGTGGCCATAAATCATGCTGGAGCCTTTCCTTGACTGAAACCAGCCTTGGGATTTTGAAAGGCACTTAGTTGCTTTAAGTGGAATAGGGTGTTCCTTTGGAGTAGGATAGAAAAATGTCTCTTCCCAACTTCCAAGAACTGGCACATGGAACTGCAGCTTGAGATTTAATTGCCTCCTAGCTGGAGTGGGGGAGGGAGATAAGTCTTAGGAATTCAGAAAGCTTTTTTCCCTTTCCCTCCATCATGCAGTTGTTTGTTCTAACAAGCAGCTCTTCCCTGGGAACTTGT
Organism: Heliornis fulica; assembly: GCA_013399135.1. Lineage (NCBI taxonomy): Eukaryota > Metazoa > Chordata > Aves > Gruiformes > Heliornithidae > Heliornis > Heliornis fulica. The sequence continues at coordinate 31,132 of VXBZ01010786.1, forward strand.
TCTTTTGTGTTTGTTTTTTTTTTCTCTGCTTATAATCTCTGACTCTGTTCAGAGGTGATCTCCAGCTGTTTCTCTTGGTAGGTGTTTGACTTTGACTTGACTAAAGAGGAGATGACAACCATTCTCAGCTTTAACAGAAACTGGAGAGTCTGTGCAATGAGCACGTAAGTGGTGGTGTTTTCTTTCAAGCTGTTATCAGTACAGTATAGCTTAGTATGTATAGATACACATATTGGTCTTGGTTGAAATTTGGGATGTGCAGGCTCAGTTTCCAAAGGAATCATCCTCAAAATAACTTTTTGGGGTAAGATTTTAAATACTTGTCATCAACCAAAATGATGAGCACAAAGCAAAGTTCTTAACTTTCCATTCAGCCTTTAAGAAACTTTAGTGGAAACTGTAACATGATGCTTTTTACTCCTAATTTTCATATGGGAGAAATGAGCATGGCACAAACTCAAATTCTTTATTAACTTTGCTTGTGGCTTTTTCTTTCTGCTGTGACACTTAAGTAGACTGTAAAAAAAATCACTGTTCTTCAGGAGTTGTGGAAAGCAGGTGGACTTTGTCAAAGTAACATGAGGGTTTGCAGGTTGGAAGCCTAAAGCCAGATATGAAATCAGTCTTGAAGATTGGAGGGGGGGCTGTGGAACCAACCCCAAACCAGGATTAAACTGGCTTTTATACTGTTCAGCTCCTTCCTCAGTGGCTCTTTGTGGTGATAACACAAAATATGTGATATGGTATCTTCTGGACATGAAGTAATTTTTCCTTTCTGATTTTTCAGGTGCAAAACTCACAAGGATTACCCATTCAATGCAGAATACTGAAGATGGCTCCCTGCCTTTCTCCAGACTTCTCAGATATGCTTCTGCTGTTGCCTAGGAGTTGTCAGCACAGTTTTCTCACTGTCAGACACCCTTTTTTTTTCTTCCCTCCACCCACCTCTCAAAGATGCTGTATATGTACTTGGTGACTTTGTTTTCTTTTTGGAAGAAGGAAGTGCTAAAATGGTTCTGAAGAGCACACTGTTAGTGTGGACTAATAGATTCTTTGCCAAACTGAATGTCTGGAATTGGTAAGCAGAAAAACATTGAGAATGTTTGAACAATTGGTCATTTATTTCTGAATATTGTGAACTGGAGCTAGTAACTGTTCCTGCCTGGAAGGAGGAGGACATTGGCAGATTTTTGTGTAATTAATAAGGTCTGCTTTTTTTTTTTCGAATTACTTTTGGGTTTGGTTTTGTTTCTCTTTGTAACACTCCATGCTTTTTCTCTGAAACTCAAGTTGTACTTCCAGTTAAAGTACAGCAGTTTCTACATGGGTAGCTCTTTGAAATAGGTCCTGGTTTCTTGGTGATTATAAAAGCTGGTTTTGCTTATAATAAAATACAGTTTCATTACTGTGTGTAATGATATGGTTATTTCAGTAATGCTCTAATGGGGGTGATGCTGGAGTACCTGTATTCTATCATCAGGCAGGGGGTTGGAGTAGATCTTTCAATGTTCATTCCAACTCCTAATATTCTGTGACTTGTCTCTAGTGATTATACAAAAGTGAGAATTACTCTCCCTCAAGAAATAACCTGCTTGTGGTCATGTCTGTGTGACGTGCTACCTACTCTGCTGTTCATGTAGCACTCCTGAGCACGATGAACCTATGACCATTGAGGCTGCTTGAGCCTCTTCTTGAATAAGAGATTGTTTGGTGTATTTGACAGCTAATAAACTAATGTTTAAATTGCTCTTTAGTTCCCTGCAGTGATAGCTTGGCTGGTAGAAAAAGCCTTCCATTGGGGGTACAGTCTGTGCAGTATCCTATGGGATTGTTTTGGTAAGCAGTAGAAACCTTGCTGTTTCCTTCATGCAAGAAGAGGAATTTTTTGCTTGTACAAGTCACTATTTTCAAATCCAGTAAAAATGGGTTTCCAAGAACAGCCTGTGTCATGAACAAGCACATTGGAAACTTGCTACTTATTATGGGAGGACAGAAAAATAGGCTTATACCCAAATTTTGACAAGTGAGGTGTGTTTGTCCCATGGGTTTTTATGGTTTTTGTGTTATGTTTAGATAATGGCTGTAAAATTGCTGCTCACAGAGCTGCTTAAGACTGTTCACAAAATACATTTAGACACTTTTCAAAATGGTTAATTTGGGGAGATTTTTCTTGCAAGTTCTTGTAAAAATATTTTCCCTAGATCTGGTAAACCCTTCTCTGAAGGAGGCTGTGTAGGCATGGCAGGTGGGGGGTGATTTTTGCACTGGTGAAAGGAGGGAGACACCAGAACTAGGATGTATAACCACCCTTAAATGGTAAATGTGAGGTAGGATTCTGATTCCATAACTGTGTACCTAAAAGGGAGCTCAGGCAGGTTAAAACATACTAGGAATGCAGTTGCTCTCAAACTATTTGTATAGCAGTTTGTTTGCAGATACTGATAGAAAGGTATGAAGGAGTCATACTAACTGGTTAGTATTTATCAGAAAGAAATATTTTCATTCTATTGAAAACATGTTTTTATTAGCTTCAAGTACTACTTTTAACTTTTCCTGCTATTGCTGAGGCCAGACTTCACATGCAGCATGTTTTGGGTCAGAGTAACTTCCAGTAGGCTGAACAGATGTGATTGAGTTAACCAGCAACATGAGGAGAAGGAAGGAGAAAATCAATGTCTGGCTCTAAGCAATAGTCTCCTCTAATGCTGACTTTTCCTAACATAAATTAATTATAATCACTTTAAATTCTGAGCTTAAAAGCATATGTGAAAAGCCTCAATGCTGCAAGTGGGGTTTTTTTTGTGTCTTTAATGTGATAAACAAAAGCCCAAAGGCATCTCCAAAACAAAACAAAAAAAGCAGAACAGTTAATGTTCTCAGATTAGTCTGAGCTGTGACAGAAACCTGTTTGTTGACTTGCTTGGAAATAACATTTGTGACAAGTGTGTTCTGGCAAGAAGTTACATTGATGGTCTGGGTTTCCAAAATGTTCCATCAGATCCCGTTAATTTCCTCTGTTTTCATTTCACTGTAACTTTTGTGACAGTTTGTGCCTGAAACTTTCCATTCTCCCAGTAGGAATTTTACTGGAGAGGACTTTGAGACAGGCTACTCCACCTCAGAAGTAAGAGTAGCTAGTGCTTGGGGCTGAGTGGTTATTGTAACAGACTCTCTCTGTGTTTTGCTGGATGACTTGGAGGGAAAGAATTTGGAAAGGATCTGTGACACAGTGGAGCACTTCACTGGCTCAGGGCTTGGATGTTTGGTGAAATAGCAGACAGGCAGTAGAGGAAAAATGGAAGCCCCTGAGCAAAGGGATTTTTGGATTGCTGCTTTAAAGCCAGCTACAGTTAAATAAGGCTGAGGGAGGAAGAGTCAGGCTTCTCAACTGCAGAGAGGTTAATCTGTGTTGATCAGGAGACTGTTACAACACAATAAATAGCTGTACCCCCATCCTCATGCCCCATGTTCTGCCTACAGGGGCAGAGATTTCCTTTCATCTCTGAAAAGGTAAAGTGGAAAGATCAAAGAATGAGATATCCGGAGCATAGCATTCCTGGGAACTGAGCTCTTCCTGCTATAACTGTTCTCAGCATTTGTTTTCCTACTGTGATTTGATGAATCTCTGGGTTTCTGATCAAAGAAGTTCTTCAGGACAAATACAGCCTGGTAGTTCTTACAATGCAAAGTGGTTGTTTTTCTTTTGTGTTTCTGATTTTTGTAGATTTTTTTTTAGCTCAGCTCCATCTTGCTGACCTCTTACTGGACTTTCTCAGGACTCTGCTGCAGCAGTTAAGCTAGTGTGATAGTGCAGCTCCCTCCCTAGGAAGAATAGCCCAGTCTGCAGGACAGATGAGGAGCAGGAGACTGAGAAATAATGTTCTCAAGACCAGTAGAATTGGTATTTGCATTCAGAATTTGTTTCACTTCCAGCTGTGCTCACTGCTTAAAGTGACACCAGGTTAGCAGGCCTCTCTCCTGCTAAGAGAAACTGGCTTGGACAGAACAGGTGTTTCTGTAGTAGCAGAGAATGATGGAGAGCTAATTTATCAGGGAGCATGGGTAGAGAAAATAGGCAATTGTCATATTGGAGAAGGCAAGAGACCTTTTAGAATTACTTTTATTGGTGGCAGAGGGGAATTCAAGAAGCAGCTGGAAGTGGCATCTTGCTGGTTAGGTGTAAGACATGACAAGTAGTCCTACAGGTACAGTGTATTTCACCTTACTGTTGATGGTCCTTTAAGGAGAAAATAGCTTGACTTCTAATTGGAACATAAATGTAGAAGCCAGTCTGGCTGGAATCACTTTTTATGTCTAACTTGGTCTTTGTTTCCCTCTGGGAAAAGTGAGGCAGGATCTCTTCTCTTGCTGAGCTCACAAGACTGTCCCAAGCTGTTCTGTAACACTTGTGTGCAGGTGTGAAATGTGAGGAGACAGTGGAAATGGCCTTTTGTCAGAAAGGGGGAAAAAATCCTGCCTTTGGATCTCTAATCTATTTGCTATGTTGAAGGCATGAAGGCCTCTTGCTTAGTTGGGACATAGAGCAGTTGACTTGGGACAAACTATTTTATCTCTAATCACTTAATACTCCTCTCATTTGTCATCTATAAACTGTCAGTAACTACTTTAAGTGACCAAAGCTGACAGAGGCCTGTCTTATTTTGGCAGGACCTAGCTCTCTCAAGCTGAGGGACAACTCAACTTTCATAGGCCCTGTTGCTCTTACACATTATTAAAATACAGGACTACTAGTAGAAACACTTGAAATCATATATAAAGCACACAAAAAAAAAGTGTAGCTTTTCAGAACTGGAAGAAGCCTGTTTACAAGCCAGCTGCTAACAGCTGGACTGAATCAGACTATACCTACTGCAGCATCCTGTCCAACTGAGGTCAGAAGTTGTTGTTGATGCAAGCTGAACACTGCAGTGTGTATTGTTTAAATGGCTGGTAGCAGCCTAAGGTCTTTCATGTTTAACAGCCACCTGTTATATTTCTTTCTTGTTCAGTTACCTCATGAATCTGTTACACTCCAAGGGAATGATTTTTCACACCCACTTATCTTGTGAATAATTGCTATCTCTTGGTTTGGGCTTGCCTGCTGCTACCTTTGTTTGATGCTGCTGGTTTTTATGGTGGGAGAGATTGGCAGTGGACCAGTTGCTCACTTTCCAAGCTGCATTTGGGGAACTTCTGGCACAGCTCCCTGCACTGTTGTCAGGTCAAGGCAAGTCTTAACCTACTTCATTACTGTCTGTAGAAATTATTCCTAGGTCATTCATCATCCTGGTCAGGCTTCCATAAATCTTTTGAAGATACAGAGGAAGGCAAGGACCAGAACTCTCTGTGCAGGACTGAAGGCAAAAAGTTCATGGAATGGGTCTTACTGTTTGTTTGGGGGTTTTTTCCCTTCATTTTCTTTGCTTTTGAATTATATTGAGCTTAGTATGAGAGAACTTAGAAGTAACTCATGAGCAGCAATGTACAGCAGTTATTAGTGCTACCTGGTGTCTGTTAACCACCCTGTCCTAGTTTTCTCTCTAAAACATGAACACAACATTAGAGGGGCTGGCTGAAAAACTGAAAGTGAAGGCCTGACTAAACCAGAATGGGTGAGCTGCACACAAAGGGCAAGTCATGGGACAACGTGCTGCAATACAAAGGCAAAATGCTAAGCTATGGTGTTCTGTTTACTGGATTCAGGCTAGTGGTTATACTGTGAACTCAACTGCAGAAGAGGGAATGTATGGCCCTTGGTATACACTGGCTTATTAAAACATGGCTCAGATGAATTGGAAGATGCTGGAGGCAGGAAGGCTTCTCAATCAGCTTGTAGCAGCAGCCATCAGACAGCTGTAAGAGGCATGTCTTTAAGTCATTGTAGCTGCAGGTCAGCTGCAAAGCAGAAGGTACTTCTTTCCCAGTAACAGACATCACCCAAGTTTGTCTCCTTTTACCTTTGCTAAAGTCTCTGTAGCTGAAAAATATCTATTGTCTCTAAAACAAATGCACAATCTCTGGCTTCTAACTTGTTTTGAAATTTTTACTATGACATGGCTGCTGTGATCATCTAGTGGGACTTCCTGCCTACTGCAGTCTATAAACATCCTGTAAATAGCTCCTCCTGAGAGCTGTGATTAAATTGGAATGCTGAGGCTATTCTGAGCTAGGCTGTATGCCACAGCCTGAGGTGAAGTGGCTGTTGCCTCTGCTGTGGTGTGAATGCCTGCAAGCAGAGCACCTTCCATGTGGATCACTTTCTAGCCTGCAGCTGTGATGACAGCCTGTAACTGACCCTGTTTGACTTGGTGTGTTTGAGGGAGGGACAAAAACAAGGCCTACCTGTTGCAGGCACCTTGAGAGCGCTGCACTGTGACTGGTGCTGACTGCTGGTGTGCTCCTCAGACCTCTGGCTTTAGAAGAGCTCCTGTAGCAAATGCAATGGGATGGAATTGCTTTGCTGCTTCTAGGGCACCTGTTGTTCAAACATCTTGCAGCAGCCTAAAGTAGTTCAAAGATAGGTCACTTCCTTTATAGACTTAAACCTCAACTACAAAGAGAATCAGTTGGAAAAGGATATCCATGAAGTATCCTAGCCCTGAACCTTCATTACACAATCGTCCTTCCTCTCTGCAGGCAGTGCTGATCCACATTGTTCCACAGGGCTGCAAGAGCCTGAAGCAATCGCAGGAGTTTTGCACGTGTTGAAGACCAAGAAGTCTTAATTAACAGACCCCTTATTAAAACTCCAGCAGATGAATGGTCTGGGGCAGCTCCAACTCCTTCTCCCTCCCAAGTAAACCACATCTAGTGCCTGCTTGTGGTTTTGACTCTGACAACATCTAGAGGTAGTACAAGAGAGCAGAAACCTGCTGTTGTCTTCTATGAAGCTGTGCAACTCTTCTGCTTATTGAATAAGACAGTTGCCAAACAAAATAAGTTCTGTGTGTCTCCTTTGGATTTTCTGGGAGAGATTCACACTTAACTGCAGCCATTCTGCTGATAAAGGCAGTATTTATATACTCCTGGAGATACAGTAAACCAAACATACAGATCTACCAGTTTATTAGGAAACCTCATTAAGAAAATAGTTCCTGGAAGATAATTCAGCAGTGCTCTCTACAGAGCTTTCAGTCTGCTATGCTGAAATTACTTTCAGGACTTACATTTATGACAAAGGCTGCTTCTCACAAATCCCAAAGATTGAGGTTTATTGAACATTAATAAATGACAAAAGAATATATATATTGCTACAATTGACAATTTTGCTACAAGAGCAAAGCAAAGATACAGATGAAGGACTGATGTAACTTCTGGATAGTGCAGGAACTGCATGCACACTCAAAGATTGCTCTGTAGAATGCTGGTGAACTCTCATGCCTTGCTTATATTGTGATTTAATAGAAATGAATTACTACAAATTGCTTACAAATCTCTTGTTTTTATCCCTGGAGGATCTCAAGATGATGCCTTTGTTAGCTTTCCAAAAAAGGGTAGTCCTTGTGATTTTTGCACCTAGAAGAAGAGAGTATGATTGAAACAATGCAGGATACAGTGTCAAGGCAAAGAAGAAAAAGTTTATTCATTCTTATGGGAGTGCTGCAGAACTGAAACTGAACAATGGTAAAACCACTACTGTGAGTCTGCTTAGTTCACACAGGGCAGTGAAGTTAGTGCTGGAACCTTCACTTGTGCCAGGGACCTCATTGTCAAAAGATAATGTATCATTTGCTGAGGTGAAATGGCCAAACTTTGCTGTGTTATTAAGCCTCTCCCTTGTGAACTGCTCAGTCTGCAGTATGCTGTTAAGACAAGAGGGGAACCTGAGAAAACAGAATAAATTGCAGATTTGGGCCAGTCTGTGTCTATCCTATTAACTAGATACTGCCCTAATAACGTTGGCATAAATATGTAGGCACAGCTTTTTAACTTAAAAAAACTTACAACTCTCATTCTTAAAAAGGAGTTTGTATACACTGCCTGTCTCTTATATAAAGGAGCCAAAGAAAATGGGGGGGAAACAGTGCTGCCTGTTTATTTTGAAGTTTCCATCTCTTGAGGTGTTTAACAGACGGGGAGATGCGGTGCTTGAGGACATAGTCTAAGGGTAGACTTGGTGGCAGTAGGTTAATGGTTGGACTGGATGATCTTAGGGGTCATTTCCAGCCTTAACAATTCAATGATTCTGATTTTCAGTCAGCAGTTTGTTATGCACCCATTACAAGACACCCTAACACACAATGGTGCCAACCTGCAGAAGCTCTAACAAACACCAGTGCTGGGTTTCCAGCCAGTATGGATGTACTGTAGCAGGTATTGGCTAAGGTTCCCTCTCTGCTATCAAATGCTGTCTGTTAAGAGGATCTCCACTGATAACCCACTCTTGCCAGGACATGGTGGAGGAGGTACTCACTCCCTCAAGGCACAGATGCGATGCCGCTTCTTCAAAGAGAGCAAAGTTTCCATCTCCTCTCTGGTCAGTTCAAAGTCAAATACCTGAATAAAGGTCCCAAACAGCCACGTTACTTCAGCTTGCAAAAAGACAAATGTAAGTTCATTTGCAGGAAGAATACCACCACCAGATGCAGAACAGCCTTGTGTTTGCTGAAGCACTATGAAGTGTGCACTAGATGCACGTTAGGGGTGGACAGTGAATAATTGTCATCAAGGTGGTGGATGCCCCATCCCTGGAAATGTTCAATGCCAGGTTGGATGAGGCCCTGAGCAACCTGATCTAGTTGGGGGTGTCCCTGCTTCTTGCAGGGGGGTTGGACTAGATGCCCTCTGGGAGTCCCTTCCAACTCTAATCATCCTATGTTTCTAAGGAGTCTTGACTACTTACTTTTAAAGTAACTTTTTTTCCATATTTTAAAGAAATAACCTACATGGCATCTGACAGACAAAAGGTTTTGTCAGTTCTAAGTATCAGGGGAGTGCTCTGTTCCAGGGGTAGTGTGGATTTTACTTTGTAAATCTTAATGCTATTCATAATTTTGTAAGGTGCACTCTTACCTTAAAATTTTCCATGATATGGTGTGGTGTGACAGATTTGGGAATTACACTCACACATCTCTGAATTTGGAGCCGGATAAGCACCTGCAGGAACAGGTGGGAAATGAGAGCTGAGAAATTCTGGCTGTCTTCTGAAACCTGAAAACTGTATGAGTCTACATGGTTATGTGGAACAGCTCTACTCATAATCAGAGATGGCTCACATAGGTAAAGCACTATAGTAAACCCTTCCTAATTATTACAGGAGCTCATTTAACCATTATCTCTTTCCAAGGTTGAGATGACAGCATGAGAGTACATTCAACAACAGTTCAGGACTGGCTAGAGATGCACAGAAGTGGCTAGTGTGCCCATTAAAGCCCAAAGCCATCATTAATCTTCTGTCCCTCATTAAAGCTAGTGTTAGAATATTTTTTAAAGCATTACAATGTGTAGGAGACACAGCTGGAACTCAGCTTTCATAGTTCCTTTAGCACAAGTGGGAAAAATACATGCCACCAGGGAAAATACTACGACTGGTACTAACCTGAGCTGGGGTTTTGTTGTATTTAAGTGCAATTTCCTTAATTTGGGGATCATCAAAAAGGGAAACGTCCTCAGGCTTGGACCTGTGAATATAAAAAGCATATTTCAGCAGTTGAATGGCCCACTGTTTTTTCCCTCAAACACTGTAGCATTAAGAGTATTACTTAAATTATAAGAAAGCCTCATCTTACACACTGTAATTCACTATCTTCTAGTTGATCTGGTCATTGCCTTGTATTGCAGGTTGGCACATCAGAGCAGGCCTGTAGTTTCTAGTGTAACAGATCACTGTCACACATTCTAGTCCAGCCTGGAATCAGGCCAGGAATTTCTAATATATAGATCCCCAAAAATTTCCTCTTGGGAATGTGCAGCTGCATTGTCCTTCACAAGCACAGCTGCTCTGCTGAATGCCCTGTCCCAGGTTGGAGAGTGCCATGAGGGCTGGAGTAAAAGCAGAATTGCTCCAAGGACTCCATTTGTCTCAGCAGGACTGCAGAGTGGCTATTTTCATAAGTACCTGGGGCTTTGGATTTTGTTTATTGTTTAGTTCAGAAATTCTCTTAATGAGTTCACCCAAGCTCAATTAACAGTTGTCTTCCCTGCTTTCACCAACCAATTGATCCTTTTCCTCCTAAATATGAAACTCTAGTAAGAGCATGAGTAGGAATTAACGGGCCAAACATCACAGTAAGCATGAGAAAAGTTTATCTGTGGATGTAATTTTCAAAAACTTAGTAAATATTTTTCTAATTACATCAGTTTTACTCTGGGAGGGTTTTTCCACATCCTAAAACAGGCTCACTGTATCAGCTCCAACCTGTGTCTAAGGCAGAGGCCCACAAAGCTGTCTTACCACGGCCAGTTGGGTGCTCCAAGGGGACAATATGCAGTGACAGAGATCCCTTTGGATTGGCAAAACTTAATCAGCTCTTCCTGAGGAAGGTAGGGGTGGCTCTCAATCTACAAAAAATCCACAGTTCTTCAGAAGCAGAAGGTACTTCAAGGTTTAGCATCACTATGATGGCCTACCATGCTGTGCATCCACTTTTGGCAGCTGTGGGTCTGACAGTGTTTCAGATTGTTTCCCCTTCTTCCCAACTCTTCCTCCAACAAGGGCCAATCTTCACACATCAGTTTCTCTTTCCAGTTGACTGCCTCGTTTTCATGACCTCTCAGAGTCCCCATACCAATGGACTATCAGGTCCACATCCAGCTGGAGCCCCCAACTCTGATGTCACCCAGAGCTACCTGTTCACCCCCACAGTGGAGCCTGGCTCTGGTCCCATCTCTTCACACAGCCTCAAATGCAAAGCCCCAGACAGGTGTGATGTCAGTACTGATTAGTTTGAGAACAATTTACCTGATTATTTGCAGGTTTGTGTCTTAAGCCAGCTTTGCTCAGGAGCTGATCTATCTGTTTGAAGCTGAAATTGGAGACACCGATGGCCTTCACCATTCCCACATCCACCAGCTCTTCCATAGCCTAGAAACAGTACAGAATTAGACTTACTGTTGAATTCAGATTTTTTTTAATATATGTATATATGGAATAAGCACCTGCACAAGGACCTGAGGTAAAAATTGCCATGGCTGGGATCATCTTCTGATGTGGCTTTGAAGGGAATTGTTGAATTAGCATTGAATGGTGGGACCCTGGTCAAAGACTCAGGCTCTCACATCATGTATCACCATATAAATAAGTTATATCACTATTCACAATGAACAATTACTATACTACTATTATTTCAATAGAATACAATTATTTTGAAATATTATCCCCAGGCAGACCTTCTGCTCATAAGTAACAAGAGGGGGTTTTTTTAGGATAATTCCTCAGCTAACAATTACCCATAATAAAAAGCTTGTCATTGAATACAGCATGGCTCAACAAGGAGCTTTCTTGGGAGAGCTACAGCAGGATCTCTGATCATCAATGCTGATTCATTTCCCAAGGGCAATGTACCATTCAACAGTGGCAGCACAGTATAAGCACTGCTGCATTCCCACAACAACCACCACCTATTGATCCTTTCACATTAGCAAACAGTAAAACAAGTAGACAGCCCTAATTAGATTGGCACCTCAAGAAGAAAAGAAACAAGAGAAAATAATCTACTACCAGGCTTTAAAGCAGAAGATACACCCCTTCAAAGGTGAAATCCTTTTTATTTGAAGATGTTATAACAAGCAACAGCCTGAAACATCCACTTTTTTCCTTCAAGTGAGCAACAAAAAATGATCTGACAGAAGGAAAAAACCCATCAGCCAAATGTTCTGACTCTGGTGAGTGTCTCATCTTCTTTTAACCTGGCCCTACTGAGCACATGGTGGGGGTGGAGGGGAAAAGAAGCCCAAACCATCAACCAAGCAGGAATTTGAACTTGCCGCCAAGCCTTGTCTCCCACGCCTGTGTGACGCTCACTTCTCTCCATGTTGTCCACATGATTCCCAAAGTGGAAACCTTAAAGCTTTCAGGTTGTTGTTTAAAACTAGCAAGAGTTTTTCATCCTGTCCATGCACGTACCTCCCATGTATCCAGAAAATCTGTATCACTGGGAATGATCAGGCCACTTCCATCTGCAGGAAACAGCTCCTCTCCTGCCTATCATCACAAGAGAAAAATGAGTTGAAGGTAGGCTGTGTTGTAAGTAGTTAAAGGAATCCCTGAGAAATTCTACAAGCCAGTGGAGCTGGAGACACACTGGATATCCTGGCCTAGCTTTGTGCTGGGGAGAGAGGTGGCCAAAACTAGTGACCTGTTCGAATGGAAATAATCTGCAAGGAAATCTGCGTCTTCAGAACCTGTCCTGCAGGCAGAGGAAGAGCAGGTACTGCTCTGTGCCTCAGGCAGGCTGAGGGAAGGCCAGGGGTGTGACACAATAGGGATTTATTTAACCTGGGAGTAGAGAGAGAAGAGAAAAATAGGAACTAAGTAATTCACAGCCGTTTGATCCTAGCGAAGCGAATGACAGCCGAATCCCAGGCTTGAAGGGGAATGTGATCTGGATGGTAACTGGATCCATGACACAGAAATGCCATGTGGGGTAAAATAAGGTGTTTTTTTTTTTTTGTACTACAAGACCTACCTTCAGCAGCCTGACTTTACCTTTCCTCCTGGGCACTCTGTGTGGAGGCTTGTCATTATGTCCTAATGAGGTTCAACAAGGTTTCTCATGAGAGAGGACTAAGGGCTTGTCTGGTCCCAAAGGAAAAAGCAGCAGAGCCCTGACAGATGGCTCTCAGGAGCTAAGCACACAATACCTTGAATCCCATGGGCCAGTGCATCAGGTAGAGATCTAAATAATCCAGGTGGAGTGCAGCAAGTGTTTTCTGACATGCCTCCTTCACCAGGGATCTCTCGTGGAAGGTGGACCACAGCTGTGGGGGTAACACAAAGCCTGGGAGCTGCTCTCAGCCACTCAACCACAGAGCATCCCTGGCAGGGAAACACATGGTGCAGAAACAGAGGCAGCTCCTGACATGGCATGTCTGCTTGTCTCTTGGAAGTGCCACTTTTGTGTACCTCATTTTATTTGCAGGACTGTCAGTTCAGTAAAATGAGAATGAGATATTCCAAAATTCCAACGATTCATACAACAATTAAACAAAACGAAGGGGGAAGAAAAATAAAAAAAAAGCAAAACTGGTGAAAATCAACCCACCAGCTTCAAGCAGATAGAGGTTACTTTATTTTTCCTACCATTGTTGTTAGGGGGAAAAAACAAAACAAAACATAACATACAGGAGTTATCAGGCTGAGGCCGGCAGCACAGCAGGACTGACCGCGAATACAATAGCCCCGTTTCCTATCTCAGAGGCAACTGAGAGCATGGCCTCAGTTCCTGTCTCCATGGCTGACAATAGATACGGACTAAAAAAAAAAATCTCTCTCAAATCAAGAGGCTTTTTAAATTTTTTCCTCAAGAATTGACCTTTTCCTTCCCTCCATCCACAAAACGCTTCGCTCTGACAGGGAGGATTTCATTCGCAGATAGGCCTCACCCCCCCGCACTTTGTGAGTTAGGACCTTGTCTCTTGTCCTGAGAGCTGACCTGGTGCAAGACAAGTTACCCAAGCACATACCTTACTGACAATGAAGAGCTCTTCCCTCCTTACAACCCCCTCCTCAATTGTTTCTTGTAGTGCATCCCCTATCTCACTCTCGTTCTGGTACATATAGGCACAATCAAAATGGCGGTACCCAACACCGATGGCAAACTTCACCGCATCCCTCGCTGTGCCTTGGAGAGACTGAACCAAGAAAAAAAGGCATTAATTGGTTAACAGAAGAAAAAAAAGTCTGCTGTTCTCCACATCTGGAAACTTTAAGCCCCCAAATAATGAGTTTTACTTTGGCTTGCTGGAATAGAATGGCCAGGGGTGTCACTGATGAGTTGCTGGAGCCAATCTGCCCTTTTCTAAGGATTCAACATTCACATTCAAACACGAGGCTATCTCGAAATAACTTCAAATTTGCCTAGAAATTAAGTCATTCTGGTGACATGAGGAGATGCATCACCCCTGGACAGCTTGCCGGCCCTGCATGCAAACAAGCCAGCTCTTATAGACACCAGGACAGGGGAGGTGAGAGGACGGCAAAACACTACGGACAGTGCCACCTCCTGGGTAAAATACACGGCCTGGTGTTTAATAACAAAGTAAAGCACTTCAGATTCTTGTCCTGGAGACACTGAAGAGCTTTGATCACTAGCTACTGATTCTGGGAAATGGCACTAGAAAGAGAAATGTGATTCAAAACTGTGGCCACCTCCTACATGTAACTTCACTGCCTCCCCATCCATCATCTTTATTTTCTTTTTTTGTTTTAATGATTTCTCTGTTTCTAATCAAAGGGCATTTGAATGGTTCACCTAAATTATAAAACAAAATAAAATTTTAAAAACCCAAACAAACCCCAACATTGAAAATTCAGCATTTTTTCCATGTGACCACAACCAAATAGCCAGTTTAAAGATCATAGAATCACAGCATCACAGACTGCTTTGGGTTGGAGGGGACCTCAAAGCCATTCTAGCTCCAACCCCCCTGCCATGGGAAGGGCACCTTCACTAGCCCAGGTTGCCCAAAGCTCCATCCAAACTGGCCTTGGACACTGTCAGGGAGGGGACAGCCACAGCTGCTCTGGGCAGCCTGTGCCAGGGCCTCACCACCCCCACAGGGAAGAATTTCTTCCTAATATCTAATCTAAACCCACTCTCTTTCAGCTTGAAGCCGTTCCCCCTTGTCCTGTCACTGCACTCCCTGATAAACAACCCCTCTCCCACTTCCCTGGAGGAAGGTGTACAAGTTTTCCCTCCCACAGCCCCTTTCCCAAGGTTGGACAGCTGCAGCGTGGGAAAGCTGCTGCACAGGAGTGATCAGCATCACTTCAGAGAGGAGGAGGAGGAGTTGGTGAAGAACAAAGGTGTCAATATACCCTGTGATTACACAAAACTCGGTAACATGAGATGCTTTTCTGAAAAAATAATCCATTGCTTTGCTTTACAGAGTGCTCACTCAACAGGTCTCTAAGTTCCTGAGGTCAGAGTGAGCAGGAAAACCACAGCTCAAGTTGCTGTGGGAACCGTGAAACTGAATAGCTTTGATTAAGTAATTGCAGTGGGTTTGGGTTGTGTTTTAATCACATTAACACAAGAGGTTTTTGTGGTGGCAGGGATCATGTGGCCAGAATTTTCCTTCTCTTTAGTCCTAACCTGTTCTCATCAGCTTGCCCCTCACAGCCTCAGCACCCTCAGAGACCCCACATGAGGCATGCTCTGCTTTTTTAGAGCCTACTTCAGACCAATCAAGACTGAAAGGGTTAAACAACCTAATTTGTGCATAATTTATGCCATGATTAGCAGATACTGATCCAAAAATATAACAAGAATAATTTAAGATACTTTAATGCTGACTGGACAGTGTTTCATAGAGTTCAGTTGTAATTGAACATGACAAGTTTCCAGTCTCAAATCCAGGGGACAATGTCTTTATTTTTTTCTTTTCTTTTTTAAGAAGTTCTCTTTCTTAAAATTTTCAGCTCAATTCCAGGTTCTTTTTACATTTATAATTCAGTATATCCTTACATCTTCTCCCATAACAAAATTCCATTAGATAACATTTGTAGGTGAGTGTTACCCAAACTCTTCTGCCAAGGGCTGTGTATGCATCTGCTGCCATACTTAGTAAGATACCCTCAGTCTTTAAGGAGTTAATGTAAATTCCCATTTGCCAAATTCCCATTGCCATTTAAGTTCCTAAATCTACATGTACATGTAATATCTACAAAGATATTACTTAGATATTACCACCCAGTGCTGCAAAAGAGAGGGAAGAAGAAAACAAACAAACAAAAAAACCTCCAACACACAATCTAGGCAAAAGTTTTTGCTTTAGTAGGGTGTCTTTTATTTTTTCTATAACTAAGAAAAATCTCCTTCTACCTGCTGACTAGGTGCACTACCTGCTCTCTTAAAAAATATCCTGAAGGACAGGTATAAATCCCTGAACTATTCCAAAAGGCAACAAACTCTGCCTGGAAGATTTACTGCCTTTTCCTGGCCCAAAGAGGAGATATCTCTAACAGACTACCACAAGTCTCAGCAATTTCTGGGTGTCACCTGCGTGACCAGAGGCACGGGGATGAGGAGAGGTCCCCAGCTCCAGAAGGTACCTGCCAAGTCCCCAGTCCCAGGATGGGCATCCTCACGCAGCTGGGCAGCTCCAGGTAGGTGTCCATGTGTGATCCTTCCCTGTCTCTGCAGGCAAGGAGGGGCTGTAACCCCTTGCAAAACTTCTTAAATAGGCTTTGCCCCTCCCTCCTGCCTGCTGACTGCCTGCAGACAAGGAAAATAGAGGCACAAGTGCTGTAGTAAGCAAGAGAATGGAAGCATTTTGCATTTATCTCACCCTCTGGAGTGCTTTAAAACTGATTGAGGGTTCTTCCCATTAATTTGTTGAGACAGTTACACATATTGGCTTGACTCAGCTTGCAGCTTTTTGTGTAATTCCTAGTCCTTGCTTTATCTGCAAGAAAAGTGGTGTTTGAGGAGCTTGCACACACACTAAGAACAATTTCTGGTCTCACCCATCTGCTCCTGAACACATCAGCACAAAGCTGTTTGTCTCAGGAGGAAGCTCAGATCTGTCCACAGGAGGGTCACTGGTAAGAAAACTGATACAGCTTCATCCCCTCAGCATTGGGCACCCATGACTTGATTTCCTGCAGGATTTGGTACTTTTTCATGTTGTGTAGTTTTCCCTCTGGTATCATCAAGTCGTTGCTCATGCCTGTCACAACCAGCAGCAGCCACCTCTGGCTGCAGCCTGACCCTTCCCACATGGCTCTGCACTGCAGACCTTCTCCCTGCTCCATCCTACAGCCTGGCCTTTTCCCAGGCAGCTGGAGCCAGAGCTGGCTTTGGCCACGGGCACCTTAGCCCATGTCTAAGGATTTTAACTGAGCTGTCCAGATCACTGCAGCTTTGGGACAAGCCAAAGGAGAAGAACCCTTTAGGATGTATTTCTGAGGTCAAGAAGGCCAATCCTGTTCTGCCTAAAATTCTGCCCTGAAGGCAGGGTTTAACCAACAGTTGTACTCCTTATCTGTGAGAAAAATGGATTCCATGCAGGGACGATACGATACATGATGACCACGGCTCACTCTATCATCATCCTGATGCCACATCACTCACAGTGACTGACAGGGTACCTGTACACCTGGTTTGCAACCAGGATGGGGAGAAATTCACTTCATTGCAGAAACCTATGTAGATCAACAACAGGACAGCGTTCCTGTCCACCAGTGATGTGTGGTCACCTCTCTAATGACAGGGGCTCTCCTGGTTCCTTGATCTTCACTCTGTGCATCACAGACAGACAGGGAGAGGGTTATCCCACTCCCTGCTCCAGCCACCCCTCATGGAACAAAGCACATTTTCATACTGAATCCCACCAGTTCCTGAAATATCAGTTTTTAGTCTATCTTAGGAAAGCAGTCATTAGCTCAGAAAGCCCTTTCTTAAGCCTGTGAAGGGCTTGGCTCTCTTTGCCTTCATTTTTAACTCCCTGCTCAGTTTTTTCACAGCCCTTACAACTTTTTCTTTCTCTTTTCTTTTCTTTTCTTTTCTTTTCTTTTCTTTTCTTTTCTTTTCTTTTCTTTTCTTTTCTTTTCTTTTCTTTTCCTCTTTCCTTTTCCTTTTCTTTCCTTTTCTCTCTTCTCTTCCTCTTCTCTTCTCTTCTCTTCTCTTCTCTTCTCTTCTCTTCTCTTCTCTCTTTTCCTTTCTTTTTTTCTAATTCAGGTAGATTTAAATCAGCAGCATTTCACTTCTAGTTTCTTAACTTCATATATGTCAGAAACTTTTCTTATCTATGAAGCATTGGTGACTCCTGGGCACATCTCCACAGACAGGTGCAAACAGCGCTGAGTCTGCCAACCTGAAGCTGGTAAAATATAAACCAGCCACGTGGGAAGCAGCATGGAGTCAGAGCTAAATAGCTCTCTTCTGAAAACTAATTGCTTCATGTAACACCTTTGAAAGGTTTTGAGGCTTCTGTTTGCACTCTGGTAGGGAAATGCTGCCCTCTGCTCATGGCTTCAAGCCCAAATTGTGTTATTGGAAAAATTACCAACATTGATGTAACTGTCAAAGCCATGGCTCGACATCATCAAAATTTCACTGGGAGATGAATGGTCTCAGACAGACCAGGACCAGAAACTTGGTTTTAAGGACAGGAGACCAGTAAGACAAAGCTGCCCGAAATGCAGCACTGTAGGAAATGCTGGGGGTCAGTGAAGGGCCAGTTCTGGCTTCCAGAAGGGCAAAAATGGAAGTTGTCCCCAGGGTGCAAAAAAAGGCAGCGACTGGCCATGAGACAATCTGCTTAATGCCAAAAGAACCTCTTGGGAGAAGAGGCCTTTGATAGCTTAAACTACCACCATTCCCCTGCAGAAATATTATCACAGTTTCATTAATGGCATCTATCAGACACAACAGATTACTGTCACCCACAAAATTACCAGTAAAGCTGTTATTAAAATTACTAGTGATGCTAATTTCAAATAGGATTTGCACATTTCACTGTACTTTATAGAGTAACTCCTGTCTTACCAAGTCATGGTTTTTAATCCATATTAGGATGGGCCCTTTTCTTTTTGAAGATCTTTTCTTAGACATAGAACTTGTGTGTAGAATTTCTGTGTAAATAGTTGATAACTGACTCCTGTAAATTAAAACAATACTGGAATTTAAAATAAAAATTGTTTCTCCTTTACTTTCCTAATTTATGGATTTACAGCATATTAAAACTTTAGAGATTATATGTGGGTTTGATACTTGTAAGTGTATATATTTACCCTTTTTTATGAATTTCTTGAAGATGGGGTATACCTGAATCTCAGGATGAGTCTGCCAGGGATGAAGCAGAGACACTGTGTATTTTGCAACTACTCTGTTTGTATCTCAGACTCATTCCCTTAAGACATGCTGATCCCAGATGATCCAACAGACTGAGAACAACCCAGAAGGTTTATTTTCCAGGGAATTTATCCCACGCTGTTTTCTTCAAAGAACAAAAAACAACTTGACTATTTTCCATTGAGAGACTGACAAAGAACATTCACAACAGATGTCAGCAATTTCTTCCTTGCTGGGTGACACACCTGGAAGGTTATGACACTTTTGAAGCATTTTTCATAACCACAGCTTGTTTGAATGCTTTTAAAATTCAGGTTATATCAAATTAGAAAAGCCTCATCAGTCTCTTAACCCATTAACTTCTCCACTTCTGCAAACACAGTCTTTAATCTACTTTACATATGCAACACGCTGGATATGTAAACACACAGAAACTTCATTTTCTTACTCGCCCATTCCAAGTTGCTTTAGTGAGTGTTAACACATTCCCAAAGGCCAACAGGTTGAAAACTCCTCAAACAATACATGGGGGACTTTATTTAATTTTTTTAAATACAGAACAAATAGTACAAATACAAGAGAGTTGAACAAAACAACAAACCTTGCCAGTAATAGTGAAATAAATACCTGCTAGTTCATAAAAATGTAATTTCACAGCTATGCTTCAAGCTCTCACAATTCGCCTTCCATGTGAAAAACTATCTGATTTGAGAACTTCATCATCATTATCAAAAGGAAAGTAGGTTATACAGAGTTGCTATTATCAGTAAATTAGTGGCCTGATTTCAGCTGAGATAGAGTTGATTTTCTTGCCAGTAGCCGGTACAGTCCCGTGTTTTGGATTTAGGATGAGCATGATGTTGATAACACACTGATGTTGGGGTTCTTGGGAGGTGGTTGGAGTGTCTACACCAAGTCAAGGACTTTTCAGTTCCCAGGCCCTGCCAGGTGAACAAGGAGCTGGGAGAGCACAGCCAGGACAGCTGGCCAGACTGGCCAAAGGGACAGTCCCTGACATATCTGACATGCAGTTTTTTCTGCATGTGGTGAGCAACTGCATTTGTGCATCACTTGTATTATTACTATCATCACTATTCTCTTCGTTACCCTTTTAAACTATCTCAACTCATGAAGGTTTTTTTCCCCCATTTCTCCTCCCCATCCCCTTGCAGGAGAGGAACAAGTGAGGAGCTGCGTGGTGCTGTTACCGGCAGGGGGGATTAGGCCATTAGAGCTAGTAATTTTAAAATGTGCTCAGTACTACAGAAACAGCACCCTTGTAAAGATACAGTTGAAAAATATCCTAGCCTACAAGGTACTTTTAGATCTCAAACCACTGCAATCACTGATTCTTTCACAGACTATGGTCTGTTACAACTTCCTGAGCTTTCAGAACATCCCTCTTCCAACTGTCACGTTACCCCTCCAGCTGTGTATTGCTCTGAGTATTTTCCTCTATACAGGAAAGAAAATCTGTACATACGTCTGACAAGTATGCTCAGACTGATCATCTGCATGCCATCATATACAAACTCATCTTGTAAATCAGAACTGCTACAATAGCCGCTGATTGAGAAACGCTTCTTTATGCTAACACCAACTTTCACACACATCTCAGCCCCTGTGGTGATTTGTTTTCAGGAAGTTTCTAAGGAGTGAACATCACTGTCTCACATGTCCTAAGGGTTCTGGTCCTTGTTCCAGCTGTTTCTAAAGACTTTTGGGGTCCCCTGCCCAGCTTTCCATCATCTAACACGGCACTAAAAGGGCAGAGTAAGTCTCAAGCTCTTAGGCTAGGCAAGGTGACCACAGCTCTCCAGTCACACCACATGCCTCCATGGAACATCACACAGGCTTTCGGACCAAGTGCAGAATTCCTCCCCACACCAGAATCTAGGCATCAGCATTTAAGAAACCAGAACTCAGCAGAGACAAGGACTAACATTCTTCTTTTAAGAGGAATGTGATAAATGAGCCTTTGTGCAGCAAACCACTTGTACCCTGAAACAGGTCGCAACATTCTGACTGGGCATAGAAATGAATAACTTAGAGAAGTTGGGTAGCCAATGAATGATCTTGCTGGTAAAGCCGATCACCAGAAGGTGGGGGACGACCCCTAGCAACGACTGGCGCATACGCAGGGGACTGCGCGGGAAACCTGGTGGTGGATGGGGACCTAACGTGGGGGACAACCCCTACCAACAACTGGCGCATGCGCGGGGAACTGCGCGGGAAACCTGGTAGTGGATAGAGACCTAATGTGGGGGACGAGCCCTACCAACAACTGGCGCATGCGCGGGGGACTGCGCGGGAAAAGCCTGAGGCAACAGCTCTGACTCGAGCGGGGACCGTGGAGTCTCTGCGGGTGGAGCAGAGACTCCTCGGCTGCCCAGCGCTGATTTGCCATTGGGCCTGCTCGATTGATAAGATTTATAATTAGATTATTCTGTTTCTGACCCATTATTGGGAAACAATCACAGGAAGATAATATATAGAACCATATAAATATTAAAAAAATAGATAAAATTGATTCTGAGTGCAATAGTTCTTAGATCCTCTTTCCAGTTGAATCTCTGCTGTACTTTTATTCATAAATCTGAAGGCAGAGGTTGCTGACTGTGTGTGGAATGTCTTTCTTGTGGAAAATTTGTACACAATCTCACTGGCGCAAAGCTGTTGAGCTCCACACACAACACAGAGCTTCCTCAGACATTCTGATACTCCTGGATAAGGCTACCAAGGATGTTTTTTCATGTAAATCAAGAGATAGGCTGTTTGTCCCCTGTGGAAGCAAAGAAGCAAAAAAAGAGAAGATGTATGTCTGAACATCTAGATGTCTGAACATTTAGGTTGCAAGCAGCCCTCCCAGCTTTGCTGCTGCTCAGCTTTTTGAGGTTTAGATCAAGTGAACAGTCCCTTCTCCAGCATTCCTGAGGCAGCATATAAATCTGACCCCCTGGCACCACTAGAGCTTATAGGAGAGATTGTCTCTTTATGGCCCATTTTCTTATGATGCATCAAAACAAAGAACACAGAGGAATCCTGACTGACATATCATAGAATCATAGAATGATTAGAGTTGGAAGGGACTCCCAGAGG
>VXBZ01010786.1:53591-81689 GCA_013399135.1 Heliornis fulica
CCTCAGGGCTGCTCTGGAGCCACTCTCCAGAATATCAATTTAGTCAAGATAGAGGGTCCATGTGGCAGTCGTAACAAGACTACTTCTGCAGCCCCATCTGTGACTACTTGGTAATGCTGCAGGCTCCTGGTGCAGTCATGCTAAGTCACATCAGAGTAACCAGAATACACTGATGCATCTTCTATTCCTCTGTATCCCCGCTACATCCCGGGTGATACGATACGCAGCTCAAATCATTTCCCTCCCTCCCTTTGCTACCCTTGATCCAAATCCCAGAGCAGCATCAGATGCTTTTGCTTACCAGTGGAGTTTGGAGTGTCCATAGGTGCATTTAACATCATCCCACGACACCTAGAGAAGGAAAACACACAAGGGGAGGCTGGTAAAACTCACAGGAGATGGACACATTTTGATATCAGCATGGCAATTATAAGAGAGAGAAATAGTACAAGTGGCAATTCCAAGAACTAAACACCTCTAATAAATTGGTTTATTGCTTCGAGGTTTATCCCTCTGAGGCAAAACAGTTCTTCTGCCTCTTCTGAAGACACACATTAAAGTGATATAGAGTACACAGACGTAGGGTACACAGCAAATGGCACTTCTGCAAATGGCAAACCAGAACCTGAGGCTGCCTTTGGTACAGAAGCTGAAGTTGTTTTGCCCTCATCTCAGAGTAGCAGAGGAATGAGGTGCACAAAGCCCTGCAGCTTCACTTTCCCTTCTTGTTTCTCTTTAATCAGCAGGAATAGATCCCAAAGAGTGTTCAGGAAGCTACAAAAGAAACATGGATTTGTCTCCTCACCTGGCGAACCTCAGAATCATTGAAGCAATACCATTTACATTCTGTCAGACTTCGAATATAGGCACAGTAGTGTCCACAACTAGCTGATCCTGAATGAGCAACAACACCAAAAAGCTCATACTGCCAGGCAGCCTGTGAAGAACCACAAAGAGTAACTTTCAGCACAGCAATTCTCATTTCACACTGGCTGAAGAGAGACAGAAACCAGGAGTTAAACTCCGGTTATGGTGCCTTTGGTTGAAATCTGAGCACAGAAAGTTGATTAATGCCTGAAGAAGTTAAAGCCAGGGGATGTGAGACAACACCAGGCACAGGTAAAGCCTGAGACAAACATTTTTACGACAGGCACTTTGAACTGAGGCCAGTACTGGTGTGATCTCTTAAGTTTTTATGAGACTTAAGCAGGGGAGAAGAGAATCTGTCCTTATAAAACAGGGCAGTAGGAGTATCTCACCTTTTCATTATCATCTGCTTGGCACTGATTTTCTGTCAAGATTGCTCTGAAATCCAGGTCTTGTGGGAATGGCAGATAGTGACTGAGCTTGTGAACATAGTCTGATTTTTTGAAGCAGAAGCGCTTTAGGTGTATGGTCAGAACCCGTGGCAGATGGACTAGCTTCATGCTCTGTAAAGCAATAAATAATGTAACTGAAAACTAAAGAAAAAAAACCAAAACCCTGAGGTGGAAACAGCCATTGCCACCCAGAAAATGTGGCACAGAGAGCAGCCAGTGCTACAGCGAGCGATTGCCAATTCCACTGGTCAGCAGATGCCAAACCTCTGTAGCTCACAAGACACACATGACAGAGCTGCAATAACCACGTTGCTCAACTTTGGTGCAACCAGCACCCAGCTTTGGGTGTCTCATGGGCTGGTTCATTTCTCATCTGCATACTTATCCCTCAGTTGATAGCACTAGTGTGGCGAGGAGAGGCAACCCAACTTCCTTGTGACTGGCCACTGAAGCTCTGTGGAAGACACCAATCTGACAGCTCACTCCTTCCAGCACTGCTGGTGCCACAGCTTCCACCGAGGCATATGGATGCACTGTGCAATATCCTACTTCCATGTGTGTGCACAGCTCCCATAACACATTCCTGTCTACCCCTGTGCAGCAGTGGAAAGCCCCACAATGGAAAGACAGCATCACTCAATAGAGGCTTTTCCTCTGGTACAGAAATGCCAGATTTCTTGGTGCCTTCCTTTAAAATCCATAAAAGCATTCTTTTGTTGCTAGAGCTACATCTAAGGAACTTCCTAACAGAAAGATGTGTGTGATCTATACCTAGCTGATATTGCTGTGTGGATGAATCTTTGAGTTACCCATCTCCTCTCAAACCACTACAGCTGAGTCCTTTCCCCACCTATCCCAGTCCTAAAGGGAGTTCTGGGAATAAGAGACATATGAGGAAAATAATTCTCTGATTACCTGCAAAAAAGGTGTTTTCCTTCCACACTGATCACAGAAACACATATTACGGTCAGTCAACTCCTCTGGGCGGAAAAAGCACTGCAGACAGTCCTCCTAAGAAGACAGAGGAGATTTCTTTCAACTGAATTCCTTCAAGATGGGTTTCTATTTCTACTTCGTTTCACAGGGTACAAGCAAACAGCAAAGCTACAGAAGGCACATTGTAATCAAAGGACAAGATTACTTGGCAGCCTGGCAGCATACAGTGATCAGAGAAGAAGTATGGTCCAATGGTCCAGTGTCACCTAAAAAACCCACTGCCTGTTTGTGGCAGCACCTATACAGACACTGTTGTATCTTGGTATAGAAAAGCAGTGCTGATTTAACAGTCAAACACTGTGCTGGGAAAATGCAGTGTGCCTGGCCTGGGACTCCAAGTTACCCAGGACACCTCACTGTGGTGCCTAAGGTCTCTCAGGTACATACACACCATTGCATAGCATGAGTCTTAAGAGATTTATAAATTATTTAGTCAACATCCTTTTGGAGAGGTGATTCAAGGACTTTCCACACCCCCACCCCCAAATCAAACAAAATTTTGGGGAAATTTAGAACCCCTCAAAGCAAAGAAGAAATGGGAATGAGAAAAGATCACTGTGAAGTCCCAGACACCCCACAGAGACACCCTTCTTCTGAAGGAAACAGTGCTGCCACTGAACTTACCAGAGACTTCAGCATGTGAGAATTGTAATCCAACACTGGCAGCGGAAGAGTTAACATTCTGCTGTTCACCTTTGTTTCAGAAAAGCATTTCTGACAGGCCAGGTGCTCCTGGACACAGATAATGTACAAATCATTCAGCTCTTCCACCTGGAAGGTTAAAAAAAAAAGGCCAAAATGTGGATTATGAAGAGCACAGCAGACCTTCTCTCTGCAGGTGGGAAATCCCATGTGGACACATTACTTCACACAATGTTACTGCTTTAAGGCCTGCACCCCAATTTGAGATTGATTGTGTGGACTGGGCAGTTCCCAACATTTAAAGAAGAACAAGTCTTTCTCCTTATCACCCCAGCAGAGGGGAAAGATACAGCCAATAACAATATCAGACAGTTACGTGTCTGCTTCAATGCAGAATTTCACTGTTTTGTTTTGGGACTTCAACAGGACCCTGTGCCCTGTACGAGTTGGTCAATGGCAGTGGGTTGAGGATGAGTCTCTTGCCTCACACAGCTTCACATATGACACATATATGTCATAAAAATAACATACTAACAGGGACTAATAGTGAAATGCACATGGCTGACTTCAAAGAACAGAGGAGCTGTGTAAAGACATGATAACAAATGCTTGGAGTTTTGGGGGGTGAGGAGAATGCAAGGTGACTAAATTCACCATTGCAAAAATATCAATCCTTTTGTTATTAAACAGCTCTCCCATTGGAACAGGGACCCTGGCATGCCCTAAAAGCATGCATGAGCAAAAGCTAACCGTGATTCAACATGCTGAAGCCCATGAAATCAAGATTTCCTCTCCTACTTGAAAGACATGAGGAAAAATGCAAATAGGAGATAATTTTAAGAATTTAATTTAGGACAGTTATCAGGGAATGGGAGTCTTCCTCAAGAAGCAAAGGAAACCACACATGTGGAGGGCCAAAGGACCTGGTGTTCATTTCAGTGACCATCCTTACCAGCTCTGGCTTTTTCATCTGCCTTTTTATCAAGTTCCACAGTGTCAGAAAGAGATGGGCAGCATCGTGCTGCACAAACACTAGACAAACAGAAAACACAGCCTCAGTCAGCACTATGAACAGCACCACAGACTTCCCACAGATGGCAAAGGGAGACTTACTGTCCCCTGTTCCATCCTGCCTCTTGCTCCCTTGCCACTCCAAGGGACAGAGCTTAGATTGGAGACAGTGTGCTACAGCTCTTATGATGAGCAGGCAGTGGGAAAAGATGGTGGAGCTTGAGCCCCCACATTGTACAAGCCAGTGCAGAAGTCATATCTTTGTCACCAGATGCAGGGCCAAGAGTATACCAAATACCTCCAGGAGGGTAGGTAGGGCTCAGATGTCTCACTGAGGACTCCATTTATCTGATTCCTCCTTAGAAACAATGCAGGGATGATTCTGTTCTCCTTTCCACCTTTGTTACTCCACAGACTTGTCCCCCTCACCCTCCCGCTAACGCTGTAACACTCCTCCTGAGTGCTGAGATATAAAGGATGGAGAGGCCTATCTATATGTCCCATCCATGGAACAGTATAAACCCTTTGATCCCTGCACAGGGAAAAGTACATTGTTTGAGCATAGGAAGCCAAGGATGATGTAGTAATACTGTGCTTTCCACTCTGGCTGAACTGCCATGTTAAGAAACCTCAGGTGGTGGATACAGCTCCACGCACCGCTTCCTTAAAATGGCTCAGCGGGCAACTGCTTCAAGATTGAGCTTGTGGTGAGGGGAATCCCTGATGTTCTCAGCCCATGATCAACTCAAGATTTATAAACTGGGAAAAGAGCTACACATAGTTTAGCAAAACCTTGATATTTCTGGACTACCTCTACACTTGAGCATAGGTGAAACAAATTTTGTGGAGTAATCCAACACTCTGAGGTGGATGTGCTTTCAACTTCTCTGCAAGTCTGCAGGTACTGACTTCAGCTGCACAGTCAGACTACAGACATCCCCATCCCTGACTAAAATACACCTTTCCTTGTGCCTAACAGCACATCCACAATGCAGGTAAAGCATTGCTTGCTGGGATGTGAGGTTCTGTGAACCACACATGAATTTTAAAATAGAAGGCCAAGGTGGGAAACTGTCAAGCTTTACAAAATCTCTCTGGATGTCTCTCTTCAATTGGAAGACAGAAGGTAGAAATGCAGAGCCATTGAGTCTCCTTATGCAAATGGAAATATTCAGGTTATCTCATGTTTCACCTTAGCAGAGGTCTGGGCTGGCTACCATCTGTCTTTTTCAGTGATGTCTTGTATTTTTTTCAGTCCTTTTACATTATAAAGATTGGACATGTGGATAAACAGACCTTTGGTGTCCCATTGTCACCAGCTACCCATGAATTCCACAATCTCTCTCCTTTGGGACCCTGCCCAGGTGGAAGGTTAAACCAGCAAATTGTTCTCTCTGCCCACATAGCAAGGAGCAGGAAGGATATGGTTTCAGTCCTTGGGGATCTGGGTAAACTCACTACCTGATCATTTTCTCCCAGTACAAAATGGAAGCTGTTTCATTATGATCATGCCAGTATAGCAAGACAAATCAAAGTACAGGGCTGTCCTCTGCCTGCTCTGCACAGCCCTTTCCCTCTGGCCAGAAACTTCTAGCAGTCTGATGGTTTTCCCACCTTTGAGTATCAGCAAAGATGCCCCCTCTTCACAAACATCTGACTCACAACCAGCTATAATGAGCACCATGTCACTGTGTACCTAACTCCTCACACTTCTGAATCTCTGAATGAGATATCAGTCTGCAGTGCTTGGTAGTGCTTGATAATTTAACATCCCTGATCTGCAGGCAGAGGTGGGCAAGAGGCAGAGCTACTTACATTTCACTTTATACACTGAGAGAGAGTAAGCAAGGTCTGTGGGACTAACGGCTTTCTGCTTGCCACACTGCATCTCCTCCAACAGCAGGAGCATTTGGTATGGGACATTCCTCCTCTTCTGCACAGCATGCCATGGCACTGTCATCCTACAAACAGAAACCCAATGGTAATCAAGTGGTACAATGGAGAAATATTAGACATGACACCAGGACTAGAGGTGGACTGCACAGATAGCAACTCAAGAGGAACCAGGAAGGACATGCTCATAGCAAAAGAAAGAAAAAGGAGGAGGAGACACCTGCACTGGCTCATCCTACAATGCAGGCTGACAGTTCTAATGCAAAAGGCCACAATTTTAAGAGGCAAATGAAGCAGGACCTGAAATGCTTCATGAAGCCAGTTTCAGAACTGTTCTTGCCTCCCACCTGTTCATGCCTTCATTCTCAAAATACCCTCAAAATTTCATGGGCACATATACCACCATGCTTGCATTTCAACTGAATACCAACTGGAAGCTTTTTATCCTCTCTAAATTTATTGCAGTCCACTTTGAGTCCACTTTCAGTGGACTGCAATAAACTGCAGTAACTAAACTTTTGCAGTATTTAGTTACTATTGCAGTAACTAAACTTAGTTACTTTCCTCAAATCACAGCAGTAACCTACTATCTGAATTATTTAGCTTTGCCCATTTACAACACTTCCCATCTCTGCATGCCTGTAACTTGTTGTCTTCCTCCTCTGCACAGGGGTAAGCATGTGAGAAATCTGGAGAAAGAAGAGCTGAATAGGAATGATCCACTTAGATGATTAAAGCTGCAGTAAATTGATCAAACTGAAAACAAATCAAATTAGTTATTAGTGTGGTTGGTAGGCAATCAAAGCCCAAATCCTTCTCACAAGCAAGTAGACAGCACAGTCATGCAAAGCAAATTTACACCACTACATATCTGCTATCTGCAACAACACTTACTTTTCAGGTGTTAGCCAGTACAACTGGGGACCAGAGACTATGGATCACCAATATTTTTATGATTAAACAGTTAAAATTAAAAAATAAATAGAGGATATAGTTACACATCACATATCCTTTAGTTAAAACAGGCTGTGTGCATACCTGGAATAAAAATCTTATCCTATTATAGAAGATACACATTAACACTTGTTCAGGATTGCAGCTTACCAGTGTGCAACCAACACATGGATCAGAGGTGAGTAACAAGTCAGAAAACTACAACTTCTACCTTTGCAGGCCCTTGCTGGCAACCTGAAGACCCAAGCCTTCAAATGTGTATCTATGTAAAAAACAAAAGTGGAGACAACAATGGAACAACAGAAACATCTCATGTAATTCAAACAGGTGGTACCTTCGAAGTATCCGAGTGAAGTGTATATTCATGAGGAATACTTGGAGCAGAGAGTTCAGACAGCAAGTCTGTCCAACATTGTACAGTCCAACAGCTCCTGTTGGCACAGAAAAGTAAGTAGTAATGCCTGGAGATAGGTACAAGAAAGCAAAAATTATTTGGAAGTGGCAAACTCCAGTTGCACATATTCAGCCATCCAGTGCAGAGACTCAGCATCTTGGTGCTACCTGAGAAAGTGTTTAATCTATTCTAATTTTTCTCAAGAGAAAAACATTTATTTTTGTTCAGCAACTGACAGAAAGAAAAATCCAATAAGCCTGGATTATAATACTCAGATGTCTGCCAGTTCCCCTGTTTTCATTCCTCTCATAACATGACTAAACTTCAAGTAAAATTAAAAAAAAAAACCAACCAAGAAGTCAAAGGCTGCATCTATAAAGGTTTTATTTGGCCTTTTATAAAATGAAGAGCTACATGTGGGACCACGTGCTAGGTAGCTACCATGCTTCAAGTCCCCCCTTCAGCCTGTATCTGGTATCCTTTGTTTCAGTTTCAATGAAAGGAACTGGCCTGAGAGAAGTGCAAAAAGAAAGCAAGTCACAACTGTTCACTCTGCATCTAAAAATCAGCATATTCTGTGGCTCAAAGGAGTATAAGTAACTGCAGTCAGAAATTAGAATTTTTTTTTCTGAAGTCATCAACAAAGGGAGAGATGACATGGAATGGAAACTCAGAACAACACTGAAATGAACAAGGCAAAGGTGGGCTACAGCTGGGATAGAATGGTATGTGATGTTGATGACAGCTTTTGAGAGGCCAATCGAATGATGCAGCAGAATAATTAGGGCCTAGTCCACAGTTTAGGAAATCCAGAAGTAATGCTGGCTGTGTTTGGAAAGAGAAAGGGCCAGCATTTTGGTTGCAATGGCCAATCTGAGGACTTAAAGGGGAAAAAGCCCTGAGATCCTAATGTAATCACTTCCCCCCAAAAAACCCCAAATGGCTACTTGGCAGGGCAAAAGGAGAACTGTCTGCACATACCTTAGCAAAGAGGTAAAAAATAGGAGAAAATGAGGCCTATGGACAGAGAATGGAACAGCAAGCAACAGCAACAACAGAAAATAAGAGAGTTAAGAACACACAAAACATTATTACCATTTTTTAAGTCTGCCACACCAAAGACTGATGTCAGCCTCAGGTCTCTGGCCTTCGGGTCTTTGGCCTTCTCTTCACTAATTTGTTCATTTGCTTCTGCCATTATGGCCTCGCTCAGTGTCAGCTCCAATTTCGAGGCTCTTTCTGGACGTCCACTTCTTTGTCCCATCAACAATATTGTACAAAGACAGGAGGACTGCAGGAAGACACAGAAAGATCAGAAAGCAGGAGAGCACCCAGAAACACCAGACTCATCTTTGCATTTGAGATTTTCATTATGAAAAGGTTGAAGCATCAATAAATTTAGTAAGATCACTGTGACAGCATTTGGTATATTTGAATTAACATGGGTATTGTAGGTGCCAGCTACTGCCACCAACGTGGAGCTTGGTGGCAATTGCACACCCTGTTTTCCTTTTGTGGCTAATTAAAAAAAATCTTCAGGAAACAGCCAGGAAGCTCCAGATATACCTGGTCAAGATGATTTGGTAAACCTGGTCAAGATGATTTGGTAAACACTGTAATTAAAATTGTCCAAATAGCAGACATTGCAAAACTCTTCTGTTCAGTAGAAGTAATGCTTTATCACCCAAAGTGTCCCAAGTATGCAAAAGGGTAAGTTTCACCTTCACCATCTAGCCTTTTGAGCTGATAAGCATTTGTTTATTTTCTGTACCAGGCTCTCTGCATTAGGTTTAAGCATCTTAGTCACAGCTCTACTGCTGTGGCACTTTGGACTGTAATTTTTAAAGGTATTTAAGCACCTAAATAACCAGTTTCTTTTTAGGCTCCTTCAAGTGATCACAGGTAAAGTAACTGTTTAAGCAAGAGAACCAATTAATACCTTGATGTGCAAGGGAGTATGAAGAGATCATTACTGTAGCAGGTTTTTATGACTCAGCCACCAGTTCTTCAAATAAAAGGTGGGGCTTTTTTTTTTTTAATTACCAAAGTAAAGTAAAAATATGTAAGCAAAACAGTGTGGCAACTGTTTGAATGCAATTACACAAAAATGAAGACAACCTCCAACAGGGATGCAGAATCAGAAAAAAAAATACACTTAAGGAAGCATTCATGGGGGAGGAAGCGAGGAAGACAAACCACACACCCAGAAGTTATTCCTTTACAAATATTAAACGGCATGTAAAATAAACTTGAGGCTAGGTGCTGAAAGGATGAAGAAAAGCTACCATGGAAAGGAAATTATTAAAAAAATCTACTTCTGTCTTTTATAAAAATCAAATCTTTGCTTTAAAGACATTATTTTTAAGGTTAATCGTGCCTAATAATACTACACATCAAAGTTTCTGAGGAATTTATCTGACAGGGAAACTAGAAATGGATTTTTTTTCCTTCACAATTTTTATTTTTAAGCTTAAGTGTATTTTTTCCCAACTGTACTTTTGATTCTTTACTTTTGAAGGTTAGTTTATAACTCAAAGCGTCATACAGTCAGCTTCACGAAATCTTGCCGAATTTGCTGAAGAGTTTTATTTGGAGAAGAAAAATAAACTCAGACATTCAAAGAGAGATTCAAGAATATTGCTTTTTATATCCAAATCCAGAGATTAGAACAGCTATGCAGGAAAACAGAAATTGAATTTGATTTCTTCCTTGGCAAAATGGAGTCTGAACTCACGCCGCCTCTTCTCTGGGAAATGATCTAACGAGGTGTTTGGGTTTCTGAAACCCCAGCAGAAACGAGAGCCCATCTTTGCTTGTACACCAAGAGCCGGTGGGTTTAGCTGGTGTGACATCAGCCAGAAGGTAAGCAATGCTCACAGCTAGTGGGGATGATGAAGGAGTCAGGAGGGTGCAGGCAGGGCAGAGGAGGCTAAACAACAGAGATGGGCTGAGGATGAGGCAAACTTGAAAGACACAGCTTTTGGGAAGAAAGATAAAGGTGGGACAAAAGGGCAAGTTCAGAGCTAAAAGGCTTTCGGTGACTTGCGATATAGGTATAAAAACATTAGGGCAGAGAGGTGAAAGGGGATACAGGGATGGGAGGATATAGAGCTCTGGTTCGATGAAACTCCCCACCAGACGTTATTAGCAGGAACCCTGGTGTGGGAGCAGGGACACCGACACAAACAGCACAGAACCACCTCATTTTGGCTACGAGAAATAGAGTGTTCCTAAGATTTGCACTTGACCTTCCTTTCCCCATATAACCACATAAAAATAACCTAGCGAGTGAGCACAAGAATTGAGGAGCTGGCTCCCCCATGTTTTCCTCTCCAACTGGAAAGACAAGTTTATTTCTTAGTTTTCTTTGGGTAGAACCTAACACATAAGGCTTGGCTGACCCCAGTGACCATGCCAGCACTACGTAAAGAAAAGGTATTGGCAAAAACATCCTCATAACCTCCAACCCTTAGCTAGTCCGCTTGCTTGCCCTCCCTCAGTCAGCCCCGAGTCCCCTTTTCACCCTGGGCTGCTGCACAGCCTATCTGGCTTCTCATGACAAATGCCCAATGGTCCCTTCTCACTCCCATCCCACAGCTCCCAAACACACCTCCACCTGAGGAGGGCTGCCACCTCTGTTCCCTTGACGTCTCTTCCCTGCCATCATCACTCCTTTCCCCTCTCACAGCTCTCTTGGAGAGCAGGCAGCCAGGGTCATGGCACGGGGGCAGGAGGTGGGCTGCAAAGCAGCGACTTGCAGGGGAAGAGATGTCACCCCTGAGGTGGTCCTCACAGGGCTGCTGAAGACCAGACCTTCACCTCCACCGCTCTCCCACGCAACTGAAACGAGACTTCCCACTTTGCTGTCTCCTGGCGTGCCGTGGCTCTGGCAAAGAGGTCTCTTACCAATTCCCGGGACCAGGAGCGCCTGGAACCTCGCTCGGCAGGCACTCACGTCCGCACCGAACCGCTGACGAGCCCTCGGGGGCTCGGACACCACGACAACCCCAACCGCCTCACTCCCCCGCGGCGCAGAGGAGCACCTCAGTCCGGCGGGCCAGCCCAGCCGCTGCGGTCCGGGAGGGCGGCGGGGAAGCGTCTGCCTCGGCAGAGCAGCCGGGAGGAGCGGAGCTGCCTCGCTGCTTCTCTCACCGGTCGCGTCAGAGGGCAGCGGCACCCAGTGCGCCTCTTAAGTTTCATTTCCCTTCCCGCAGAGCGCAGGAACAGAAAGTGAAACTGTGCTGAGCCGTGGGCTGCTGCCAGCATCGGCCTGGCCGCTGCAACATGGCGGCACCTTGCGGTAGCTCGGGGCAGAAGAAAGGTGGCCGGGCTGCTGCAGTCCCCTTTGCCCTCTCTTGAGGGGCTGCCCTCTCGTCTCCAGGGCCATAGGCTGAGGGCTGAGGTGCGCTGGCACAGCGATACCCCCATCCTGCACCTCTTCAGCACCTCTGCCTGGTTTCTTCTGGCTGGAGGAAACAGTGAACCTCCAAGAGAGGGGTGAGGATCGGAACTCTGCAGAAAAAGACCTAATTTCTTCAGTTGAGGCTGTGCCTCAGGGGCTTTGTTCTGTGAGGATTTTGTGTGGTTGGCTGCTGCCTCTCAAAAGCAGGCATGTCTTCAGCCTGTACTTCGATGGGTTTAGCTACAAAAGCAACAGAAAAGCCGAACTTTTGTCAAGGCCTATGGTTGCCTACCCAGAACCAAGAAATAGCTTATTGGAAATAGCTCATTTAATAACCCCAGATAAGTAACTTGCTCAGAAATGTAACACCCTCAGCAAACTGAAAGTCTTGGCAGTTTCCCACCTGACAGCGCGCCACAGCGTGCAGCGGGATAAATGGCAGCAGTGCCAACTGATGCGTGAGATTTGAGGCCTTGAAAAGTCATTTTTGTCAGACAAGTAGAAGTGCTTGGATGACCAGTTCTCCAGTGTGTATCTTCCATTTCCAGGCTCACTGACTACCTCAGTGATTTGTCCTGGCATACCTGCCCACTCTTTTATGGAGGAACTCCAGCTAGATCAGAGAAACCATACCATGTCTTTCCCTTGCAGCTGCTACCAAGATGCTCCCCAAGGATAGATTCAAGCCCCTAACCCTTTCCCTCTCTCAGCCTGTAAAATGGGTTTGTCAGGACACAAGAGGTTAGCGAGAGGAAAGGTGTTGCCCCCTTTCATAGGCTGTACAGAGCTCCTCATGGCTTCTGCCTCCCTTTCTTTGCTCTCCAGAAGCTCACTGGTGTCTTTAAGGCACCCCTTCGCCCCTCAGAAAAGCTCCTCTGTGAGCCGCTAACAAATGAATTCACATGTGTTATGCAGACTTCAGCTGTTGTCTCACTAACTTATTAAATGGACTGTTACAGGAAAAACAAACAAAACCCACAAAACTAAGCCATAGTTTTCCTCCCCACAGCTGTTTGTTTTATTGTTTTTTTTTTCTCCTGTTACACCTCGAACTAAAGAGCCATCCGTTTGAGGGTGTGGTTAGAAGACTTCAAGTCTGATGAGGAAGATGAATATAAGCTTGATAAGATTTACTGCCTCCTTTTGTCAGGCAGCACAGATCACTTTGGGTGTGCCTTCTGGAGGAAGGGCTAACATGAATTTATTGGAGAGGCTAAAGTTGTCCTTAGTTCTTCTGTCAGCACAGGTGAGGACAGCTCGCCCTATGTCATGTACCTCTGTGTAGTGCTCCCCCCNGTGTAGGAGGCTTTCAGGGGGTTGCCTGGAGCCCGTTGGAGCTGTCATTGCTGCAGACCCCACAGAAGATGTCCTGGTTGCATACCCACTCAGTGCCTTACAGAGAACCTGTTGTGTTGGAGGCAGCACAATTGCCTGGCAGTCAGAGCTCTTGAGACAAGGCAGCAGGGGCAGTGAAAAGCTTCCTGAATTTTCACGTGGATGGGAATGATTGATAGCTGTGGGGACTTGTGAGCAGAAGGGTATAAATGACTTGTCATCATTGCTGTGACTCTGGCAGAGCCTCTGGGCAGTGTTTTAAATTTGGTGATGCTCCCTATCTATTAGCTTATGTGGTGTCTGCCCGATAGAAAGGAGGAAAAGAGATAGAAGAGCTGCTAGGCTGTAAGTTGCCTAGAGATAGTTAAACCATCTGAGTAAAGTGTAACCAACACTGGAGATTAAAGAGGAACTGGGTCTGACAGATCTGTGGAAGCTAGTGAAGCAGTGTGCAGCTCAAAGGGCTTTTGGTCATGACCCTTGCAAGAGAGTCATGCCTGAGGAAGAGAAACATATGTCTTATTTAAGAATGTATTAATCTCTACCTGGGGAGGTCAGTTGTGACACCCAGCTGCCAAAGCAGGTAACAGGCAGAAGTCTGAGCCCAGAAAATGCACTTCCATCAGTGCACTTCAAAGGAAGGGATGGCTAAAACTTAAAAATTCAGTTTTCATGTCTCCAAATACACTGCTTGCTGAGCATCATGGGGTAGTGTCACTGACAAAAACTGCTAGCTCCTGGTAATTGCCACAGCATTTCTAAAGTAATCTCTAAACCATTCCAAAGAGTACACTGATTACTGCAAGAACTGGGATTCTGATTCCTAAGTGTCCTTGCAAATAAAAGAAACTGTAACACTGATGATTAGGTTGAGATTTAAGAAGCTTTCAGGAAGTTGGGAACTCCACACCCAGTGTTTTAGAGTGCATGAAGAACTCTGCTCTGGATCAATAACTTCCACTTCATTGCATCGCTTTCAGCAGGTTTTTAAAGAACAGAGCAAGCAATTAATCTGACATTTTTTATCACATTTTTTGTTTTCAATTTGCCCTCTGTTTCTCCTCTCTCACTAGAAGAACAGGGTCACTTCTCAGTTTGATGGTGTACATGTGTTTCATGTATGAAATGTCCTGGTTTAGTTTTTGGTCCCTATTTGGGACAGAACTGTGAGGGAAGTCATCTAAGAGTCCAAATCTCACTAGGCTAGGACAGTTACTCATGTTGCTTCAATTTAGGTACATAATAAAGTATAATCTGAATAGGATGCTTTCCTAAAGAGAAATATTTCCTGTGCTTAATAATTTGAAGTTTAGTAATCTACTTATCTGGTTAATTAAATGCACATCATCCATACAGAGTATGCAAGTTCAAT
Organism: Heliornis fulica; assembly: GCA_013399135.1. Lineage (NCBI taxonomy): Eukaryota > Metazoa > Chordata > Aves > Gruiformes > Heliornithidae > Heliornis > Heliornis fulica. The sequence goes on from VXBZ01010786.1 coordinate 67,910, forward strand.
GTGATGTACTGTGAACTATAACTGCCAGCTGAAATAGAAATATCTACATAGAGAAGATCACAGACTGGTTGAGGATGGAAGGGACCTCTGGAGCTTGTTTGGTCCAGCCCTTCTGTTCAAGCAAGAACAAGAACCAGTTGCCCAGGAGTCAGCAATGTGCCCTTGTTGCAAAGGCAACAAGGGCACATTGCTGACTCATGGCCAACTTGGTGTTCAACAGGAGCCCTAGGTCCTGTTTTACAAAGCTGCTTTCCAGCTGGGTGCCCCCCAGCATATATTGGTGTATAGGGTTGTTCCTCCCTGGTTGCAGGACTTTGCAGTTCCTCTTGTTAAAATTCATGGGGTCAGCCCATTTCTCCTGTCTTTTGAGTCCCTCTGGAGGGCAGCACAACTCTGTGATGGATCAGCCACCCCTTGCAGTTTTGTGCTATCTGCAAACTTGATGAGAAGATGCTCTGCCCCATCACCCAGATCATTAATGAAGATGTTGAACTGGACAGGATCCAGTGCTAGCAATGAGGTACACTGCTAATTAATGGCCTCCAACTAGATTTTGTGTTCACCACCCTTTGGGTCCTGCCATTCAGTCGGTTTTCAGTCCACCTCACTCTCTGCTCATCAGGCTATTCTTCAACAGCTTCTCTATGAGGATCTTATGGTAAACAGTGTTGAAAGCCTTATTCAAGCCTAGGTAGACAATACTCACTGCTGTCCCCTTGTCTGCCAGGCCAGTTGTTTATAGAAGGTTATCAAGTTGGTCAAGCGTGAGTCCCCATTGGTGAATCCACTCTGAGTACTCTTCATGATTTTCTTCTTGTTCATGTTCCTAGAAATGGTTTCCAGATTAGCTCCTCCATCACCTTCCCAGACACTGAGGTGAGGCTGACCAGCCTGTAGTTCCCTGGGTTCTCCTTCTTGCCCTTTTTGAAGGTAGGACTGACATTTGCATTTCTTTACTCTTTGGTCACTTCTCCCAATCACTGTGATACATCAAAGATTATCAAGAGTGGCCTTGCAGTGACATCTGCATGGGTGTATCACATCAGTGGCCTAGACCTAGATAAAAAGCTGCTGAGGGGTTTCCTAGACAAGCAGCATTGTCATTGCCTAGTGAGATGTGAATCATATAAACCAGATCTTTGATCACTATTTTGAATTATCTTTGAGGGAACATTCAAATGCCTCTATTGCAATCTCACTTGCACATGGGACATTAAACAAAGGTTGCCACAGATGGCACTTTGGGTCTGCTGGATAAAGCAGAAGGTTTCTTCTTCCAGAGGAAAAGCCATTCAGGTAGAATAAGGAATAGTGAGATGTCTTCAGTAGTCATGATGCAAAATGAAGTGTTGGTTTGGGTTGTTTGGTTTTTTGTTTGTTTTTTTTTTGAGGGAGAGAATTGTCTCATTTAAACAGATTCACAAAGTGGTGGGGGGAAGTATTTGCCTGCGACTGCTGCACCCAACCAAAAGGGGATTTATTTTCAGAACACATATGTTTGTCTCCCATGTGTTGAAAAACCACACTGAAGAAAGTATTTGTTTTCTGAGAAATGATGTTTTCAACAGGAGTGAAATGTACCTTTTGGGTCAGTCAGATGAAGGTCAAGGGGAGGATAGTAAAACACAGAGCAGAGGACCTATTTTGCCCGTGGTCATTATTTTTTGACATGCCAACAAGCCAAAAGTGCTGGTGTGTCAAATTAGAATTATGAAAACATCATTGACTCAGTGTGCTGCATGAAATGCTTGCATGTGTTGAATTGTAGTGGGTATGTGTGTGAGATTTTGAAGAAATTTACATTAAATGTGCAGTGACCTGCGAGTCTTGTTGCATTGATGGGAGTGGTGGGGCATTGCTACAACTGACCATACCTGACAGGATGTTTTCCAGGGAAGGACGGAATAGAAGATGTCCCTATCTTACCTCTTCTCAATTTTTGTATATTACATACAAAAACAAGTGACCTAAAAGTTCAAAACAGTCATAGAGACAATTATGGGCTCACTAGGAACAAAAGTGTATTTTAAAACTCCTCTCCATCATTTTCTTCTTCAAATGAGTCAGTTCCCACTTCTTCATAGTCTTTCTCCAGGGCAGCCAAGTCCTCCCGGGCCTCTGAGAACTCTCCCTCCTCCATGCCTTCACCCACATACCAGTGCACGAAAGCTCTCTTGGCGTACATCAGATCAAACTTGTGGTCCAGCCTTGCCCAAGCCTCGGCGATGGCCGTGGTGTTGCTCAGCATGCAGACTGCTCGCTGAACTTGGGCCAGGTCTCCACCAGGAACTACTGTAGGAGGCTGGTAGTTGATGCCAACCTGCACACAGGAATATGAGGGAAGGGTGTAAAAAGGCAAGAGCAGAAATCAGTCAAAGAGATGAAAAAAAACAAAGTTACAGGTGCTGGGGTTGAGTGGTACCTCAGTCAAAACTGCCAGGTGGCAACTGCTGCAAAAATGATGTCACAAGCAGTATACATGGACATTTCAAGAACTCTGTTATTCTTTTGTTTAATGTACACTGGAAACTTTGTAGCTTTCCTAGCAGCTACTCAACACTAACACACAGTTTCACCCAGATATTCTCTAGAAACTAAGAAAGTTAATTCCCAGTTAAAAGTTTTCCTTCTTAAAGTATCTATTTGTATTGTTATTTTTTTTTCCACTGCTAATGTGTATATTATTATTATTGTTGAAATTATGTTTCCCAACACTGCAGGCAGCCAGTGAGGAGAGGCTGTATAATATTTCTGGATGAGGGTGTTAACTGACAGGTTGCTTAATATCAGCATTTCAAATATTAACTCTATAGGCTGTGATATTTCCTTGGGTTTAGATGATGCTTCAGAGGGAACATTCACTGGGTTTTTAAAAACACAGGTCTGAAATGAACACTTCTTTAGATTATAACTCAGAGGCACTTACACTTATGCAAACATTTATAAGCCTCTGCCAGTGGATTGTCCAAAGGAGAACGAGCACATTTCATACACAAATGCATCTTTCTTATGTTCCTTCTCCTCACAAGTGACAAATGTGCAAGATTTAACACTTTAAACACGTTTTCCACTAGACTGAAGTTGCCCTTTAAACATTACTGAGAAGGTCACAGCAGCCCTGCTCACCTTGAAGCCAGTTGGACACCAGTCCACAAACTGGATGGTTCTCTTGGTCTTGATGGCCGCAATGGCTACGTTGACATCTTTGGGAACCACGTCACCACGGTAGAGCATGCAGCAGGCCATGTACTTCCCGTGCCTCGGGTCACACTTCACCATCTGGTTGCTGGGCTCAAAGCAGGAGCTGGTGATTTCAGCCACCGAGAGCTGCTCGTGGTACGCTCTCTCAGAGGAGATGATGGGGGCGTAGGTCACTAGAGGGAAGTGGATGCGTGGGTAGGGCACCAGGTTTGTCTGGAACTCCGTCAGATCCACGTTGAGGGCACCATCGAAGCGCAGCGAGGCCGTGATGGAGGAGACGATCTGGCTGATGAGGCGGTTGAGGTTCGTGTAAGTGGGGCGCTCGATGCCCAGGTTGCGGCGGCAGATGTCGTAGATGGCCTCATTATCCACCATGAAGGCACAGTCTGAATGCTCCAGGGTGGTGTGTGTGGTCAGGATGGAGTTGTAGGGTTCCACCACAGCGGTGGAGACCTGAGGGGCTGGGTAGATGGCAAACTCTAGTTTGGACTTCTTCCCGTAGTCCACAGAGAGGCGTTCCATCAGTAAGGAGGTAAAGCCAGAGCCGGTGCCACCCCCAAAGCTGTGGAAGATCAGGAATCCTTGCAGCCCAGAACAAGCATCAGTCTAGAGAACAAGAGAGAAAGGGAAAGAATAGGGACTGTAGAGGAATGAAAAGGCTTCATCTGCTACGTGAATAGTTTTTGAGCTGAAGGAGAAGCAGTCATCAGCAATATAGAATCATAGAATCATAGACTGGCTCGAGTTGGAAGGGACTCCCAGTGGTCATCTAGTCCAACCCTCCTGCAAGAAGCAGGGACACCCCCAACTAGATCACGTTGCTCAGGGCCTCATCCAACCTGGCCTTGAACGTCTCCAGGGATCCAGGGGCATCCACCACCTCCCTGGGCAACCTGTTCCAGTGTTCCACCACTCTCACAGGAAAGAACTTTTTTCTAATATCCAATCTAAATCTCCCTCCCTCTATTTTAAAACCATCACCCCTTGTCCTGTCACAACAGGCCCTACTGAACAGCCTCTCCCCATCTTTCTTGTAGGCCCCCTTGAGGTCCTGGCAGAGCGCTAGAAGGTCTCCCCGGAGCCTCCTCTTCTCCAGGCTCAACAGCCCCAACTCTCTCAGCCTGTCCTCGTAGGAAAGGTGCTCCAGCCCCTTTATCATCTTTGTGGCCTCCTCTGGCCCCTCTCCAACTGGTCCATGTCCTTCTCATGTTGGGGGTTCCAGCACTGGACACAGTACTCCAGGTGAGGTCTCCTGAGGGCAGAGTAGAGGGGGAGAATCCCCTCCCTTGATATATACAGCATAGCTTTTGTGCCAGGCTTTCTTGAGAAAGGGATTCTGGTAATCTTGTCTCCGCTTCCTTCAAGGCCCAACATGTGACATAAATAGTGGACTCTTATCTGTGGAGCTCTTTCTGAACTTCACACTTCTTTTGGTTAGTCTGGCTGAAACCAGCAATATATAACTCTACTCCACCTTTCTATATCAGTATTTGATGATCCAGTGCTATGCTAATAACGAAGCACTACATATTCAGCACCACTTTTTAAGGCTATCTGAAGGCAAACAGCTGTGATGTGAACTACGAGGTTCTCTCTCGTGGAGCAGCATGATGATGTTGTATGTCATGCGGTCTCTTTTCTGGACCCTTGGTATCATCCATAGATAACAAAACACCTGTTCTGCACTTCTGCAGCATCCAAACAGTTGGAGAACAGACCCAAAGCTGCTGGGACTCACCAGCTTACGAACACGATCCAGCACCACATCGATGCTTTCTTTGCCAATGGTATAGTGGCCACGGGCGTAGTTATTAGCAGCATCTTCCTTTCCAGTGATCAGCTGTTCCGGGTGAAAAAGTTCCCGGAAGGTGCCGGCCCGCACTTCATCTGAACAAGAAAGAGAAATTGTCAGAAGCTGTGTGACAGCACCCCTGTGCCAGCAACTTCTGTTTCTTGTCAGCATCAATGCAAGCTTTCAGTCACTGAGGGTCCTGACTGCAAAACACAGATGCTGGTGAAGAAGGGAGAACAGTTTCCTGAGTGTTTCTAGGTTGTTGCATCTGTTATTTGTGGTGTGACTTGTATCCAGCCACAGAAGTTGGGGACTTCTCACTTGTACAGCCTGACTTGATGACAAGTCAGCAGAAAAAAAGTGAGAAGAAAATCAGGTTCCCTGGAGTGCCCCGGGGAATTTCGAAATCATTCTATTCCTGGAGGAGAACAGTTTTGAGTTTGGAAAAAAAGAAGAGTTGTGATAGAAAAAAAATGACACAATAAACAGAACCAAAGAGTTAAATAGTTTTGCAAACCTTGTGTGCTAGCTATTAAACTGCTGAGAATCCTGTCAGTTTTAGGTTTATAGCACCTGGGGGGGGTAATTGAGTCATGACAGAATCAGGCATTCTGTGTCACAAGAAAATTAATCTTATTAATCTTATAATTAATCTTAAGAAAATTAATCTATATTAACCTTATTGGTATAGCAAGATGCAAAGGTTGTGCTGCTTTGTACCAGTGGAGACTGGCTGCACACCGTGGTGCTACCAGGAAAACTCATCTCTTCTCCATTTCCCAGGTGTATTTCTATACTGACCTACTACTGTTGGCTCCAAGTCCACCATTACAGCCCGTGGCACATGCTTCCCAGCAACAGTTTCGTTGAAAAATGTGGTGTAAGAGTCATCAGAGTTGAGTTTGTCCACGTCCTTGAAGGTGCCGTCCGGCTGGATGCCGTGCTCCAGGCAGAAGAGTTCCCAGCACGCGTTTCCTATCTGAACACCAGCCTGGCCAACGTGAACAGAGATGCACTCGCGCTGAGGAGAGAGGACAGAGACAGGGTCAGGAAAAACACTGGACATTTGTCCCCCTTATGCCTGATGGTTGCTTTTTCCCAGTGTGCTGCTTTCTCTGAAGAAGGGTGAGGTGTCCCAGTCAGCATTTCAATTGGTTGTTCAGCTCCGTGATCATGGTGAGACTGTACATACACACACCACATATTGGGACAGTTCTTTAGAAAAGCCAGATCTTTGTGCTGTCATATGTGAGTACAGGAAAACTGGCAGGAAGCAAAAACCATTTCAAACTCACCTTTCCTCTGATGCATTGGCCCTGCAGACAAGCACATCCCAGTTTAGTTTATTTTTACTCCTAGCTGGAACCTGACACATCCACGTGGTATCCTTCAACCTTATGTAACCCAAGATGGGTGATGTCTTTTGATCCTTTTACCCTCTGATAACAGGCTGGAGTGGCAACTTGGAAGAACTGCTTTAAGCAATATTCACCTCAGGAAATTATTTCAGATTCTGCCTGTTGAAACAAGTGTTCCTTCAAGCTCCTGAGTGAGGATGAATTTCATGAATTTCCTCTGTGTTCAGTGTCATTGCAATATAGAATGTTTGTTTGCATAAGTTTGAGCATAGTTCCTGTAGTAGCCAGGGACGTCAGTGAAAAGAAAACAACATGTGTAACACCAGGCTAAAATTGGCAGGTGCCAATTGCTCCAAAATCCTGTATGCTTGGAGTACAGGAATAGGAAGGACCTGGTGTTGGATTTAATAAGTTCAGAAATAGAATTATAAAGCATAGAATTCTTAGATCAGACAACTACAACACAGGGTGTAGTGAAGAGCAGTTTCTAAGGAAAGCCATTTCAGACAGGAGCTTTTCACCTTCAGTTTCTGCTTTGGAGCAATTGTAATTATAGTTTTCTGAGCTCCATCTTTGTGATCTCAGTGGCTCTGTCTAGACTAGGGAGTAAGAATCAGGCCATAGGACTGAACACTGGCTTGTGAATGCCTGTGCTCATTGATAATTAGCACACTCTGTGGCACAGATTTGGTTTGTGCCAGATCATGCTTTTCCAGACAATGGACACATCCAGAAGACAACTAGCTGTCGAGAATGGTTTCCAGTGAGGAGCTCACTGACTGCTGCTTAGCTTTGGAGAGGGAGAGAGAATTTGGATGCCTAAATACACCTAAATACAAAGCAGGCCATGCTTCCTGGCTTCAAGGCCAGAGAAAAGTCCTCACTCATTTTTATTTTCTCTTTTGAAGAAATCCAATGTCTTAATATCAGATTTGGCCAGTTACCTTTTTTTTTTTCTTTTTTTTTAATTCTGTGATTGCTTTCCCTGCAAAAATGCCCTGTGACCTGGCAGTGAAATGCATCTCCCCCAAGAACTAAACCTGTGGGCAGAGTGTGTGGCCAGCAGCAATTCTGGAGCAGTGTTTCCTTCATAATTAGCATATATTTTCATTTTAGAAACACAGCTAAAGATATTTTTTTCAGATGCAAGTGGAATTTTAGAAGCCAACACTGCCCCAGTTAGTCATCCTCAGAAGTTCAAATGAATATGGAAAGCCAATTGAAATATTTAATTCAATGACATATATTATGTTTATTCAGCACTCATTTATAAGTTGCTGACTCTGCAAATATGAATGCAGCTGTATTACATGCTCCCAAGTGTACTTGCACAACCCTGCTTTTCTCAGCTGAGTTGTGCAAAAGCATCTGAGTTATTTGAGTGACGGTATGGCACATGGTGTTGCAATCTGGAGGATTACTCAGCAGACACCAAAGGCATATTTGGGCTTGGAGAAATCAGTTAATGCTCATTTTGCATGGGACAGGCTCCTGCTTTTCTTTTAAATCCCAGTGTGACTCTGCAAGCCTGGCAACAAGGAGTAGGAAAAAAAACAGCTTTCTCCTTTTAAGCTCAGTATTGGGGACAGGTTACTTTTAAAAATAATATCTTCTAGGACAAATTACAAGTCAAGCAATGCTTATGACCTAAAGAGCTGCTTTGCTCAGCTTCCCCTGATCAGCAGAGGGATTGGTCTGTTTTTCCACAGATGGAACAGGCTAATTACACCTTAGAAAGTTAATATTGTAAAGTGTGGTATAGGATTGTAATTGACAACTGCACAACCAGTGCTTTCCTTTTAGACTGATCTTTCAGCTGCGCTCTTTTGATGCAGTATCTCAACCCAACCTTTTGAGACAGGCCTCTTGCTGCAACTCATGACTTCAGTTGCCATCTTCTTCTACCCCAGCAGTTATTTGTAAATATTCTGACAAGGAGAGAAGGCAGTAAAAAAGAAACTTCTAATTTTGCATGGTGCATGCTTTTAATAGAGAAGAGAGTGGGCCTTCTTCAGAGCCACAGGAAGGGTAAATTGATCTATACATGCTATTTAAATTTGGAGTTGATGCCAAAATCATGCTTCACATCCCATCACTTCTGTACCTGATTGAAAACTGTAAACCTGACCTTTTATTTACCAAGAGACAGTAGAAAGGGCCAGGTCCTTTGTGAAATAAATCTGGGACAGCTTTGATTTTATTAAAACACCCAGAATACTACCTGGCTTAAGTATTAACTGTACAAAGACAGACTTTAGTCTTACAGATATTCCCAGTTATTCCTGAAACAAGCTTGCTGTCCTAGGTCTGCCTCATGGCACAGGGAACCTGTGTATCTCTTGCCTGCAAAATGAGAGCTCTCATTTTGGACCCGCAGCTGCACAGGCAGAAAATAACATCATTCTCTGCACCAAAATAAGACTCAGAGCTAGACAGAACTTGGCCTACAAGGTGAAAGAGATTTTCCACATTCTAATAGATTTTGAGAATTTTCTATAAATTTGTAAAACACACACACAGAGATCTTAAAAATTAAGGTAGTTCTTTACTTACTTAAATACTTGCACACATGAAAACATTATCCCACTGCAGAAACACACGTGCCTACACTGTATAGCTACAAGTACAGGCACTGGGGCTAAACTAATTAAAAACACACAGGAAGTAACTTGTTTCAATGTATGTCTAAAAGGAGGAATTACCTTGTATGAAAATGAACCTGTGTTGAGAAAATACAGTCACAACAGAGAGTAGCAAAAAGCTAAGACTCCTGATCTAATTTATAGTGCCACTAATTAGCAACCCTTTGAAAAAATCCTTGGACCACAGATTACTGTGATCCTCCCAGTCCCCCTGTGACGGGTGTTCCCTCATGGACCCTTACCATGGTGTCTCCAGTGGCGGTTCCTTCCCGTTCGGACCAGTGGTGGCAGATCTCTGCAGGAGCCTGGCTCTGGGCAGCAGCCTGGGCCCAGCACCCCTCACCTGTTGCTGCCCTTCACTGTCACAGTGCTGTGGGGAATATGTCACTGATTCTGCAGTTCTGCCTCCTGCCCTCCCCATCACGCTGCGTGTGCAGATTGATCCAGAGGGGCAGCAGGGCTCAGATACACCCCAGATCACAAGTGTGGTCCTGCCTGGCTTGGTGTGCTGATTGCATGGGAGTGTGGCCATGTAACACTCCAAACACTATACTCTCTAACCCCTTTTATCCATAGCTGTCACCTACAAGACACACACCATCCCAGTTCCCTCTTCTGACAGCACCTCGACATGTAGACAACAATCCTGGTAAAGACCAGCAGGGTGTAAGAAAGCAAATGATTGAAAAACAACAAAAAAGGATAGATTAAAGAGCAAAAATAGAGAACTGCAAAGTAAATATACTTACCATTCTGAAGGGTGCTCTGCCAGGGCTCTGTAAAACTGTCCTGACTTCTGTCTGTCCTTCCTCCAGCTGCCTCTCTATTAATGTGAGCAGTACAGGGCAGCGTTCAGTAAAGTCTGACTCGCCTGTCTCAACACAGAAAGAAATCTGGTTCTCATTGCAGTGCTTATTGCAGGAAAGAGCTGGGGGCAGCACACCCATGTTCTTACATCAAGTCAGGGCAGTTGCCTCCAGTGTTGTTTGGTGCTCCTGTACTAGCTCAGCATTGGAAAGCAGCAGCTTCTCTGAGTGGAGAAATCCTCACGATTGCAACTTCCTAGGGAATGAAGAACGTGGCACCCTTAATTCCTTGAATCTGAGTACTATGTATCCACAGACTTTAGAAACATTCTGGGTTTTGTCATATTTAATCAGTAGAAATTTAAATACACAAGTGCCTCAATTCTTTGTTAGTCTACTTTGACGTGATTATATCAAGATTTTTCTGCCTCTCTTGACAAGTAGCCTCCAAGGATCTTGTCCTTCAACTAACACCTACATTTTAACAGTGAGAAAGATTTCATATCAATTTTTATAAACTCACATACACAGTTTTCTTCTTCACTGATCTTTACATAAACCTGCATATCACTACTCTTCAGTTTCTGCTTCAAATATTTTTAGAGTAAGAATACCCATGATAATTTCTGTCTGCAGCTTTGTGGAAGCTGTCTGAGTCCCACACTTCTCCAGAAAGCCATGACATCATTGCTCTGAGGCTGAGGGATAGGTTGTTCTGGTGTTCTCCTCCCAGTGGAACCGATAACAGTCCAGACAAGCTCCGGTGTTACGGACAATCTGAAGTGGTAAAGTTCATGGCACCACCAGATGTGGAGCTCTCTGTAGGGAATCACCACAGGAAAAAGTCTCACAGCAAATACTTTGAGCAGTCAGTCCTCCACTACCCAAATCCTCTCAGACACTCTTTGAGCCAACACATCAGCTCTAACAGCTACAGAACTTGAAAGAGCTCTGTCATTTGCTAAGTTATTTGCAACAGACCATTGCTGCATTTTCTCAGCTCTTCCCTTGCCCTCCTCCTCTCTTCTGAAAAGTGCTTCTGTGAGTCAGAATTAATCATTCCCCTCTCCAACCCTCCCAAACACAGCTGTCCCAGGACCCACAGTCTCACCAGTGTTGGGTTGCTGCACTGTACAGAGTCTAGGTTATACCTCACCAGACAAAACCTCCAGGGAGCAGGGAGTGAACGGGGTCTGAAGTGGGGTCCCTGGCTGGTGGACGTCCAGTGGTTTTGTCTCTTCTCTCTGGAATCAAATGAAGAGCCCAGGGATGACCCAGGTTGCTGTTTATGCCTTTCTCACAGACACAGGGCTAAGAAAAAGGGCTCTGCAAACCTGCATTCCACCAAAGACAGTCCTTGACCTGCTCAGCCTTGGAGACAGCCCATGAACTCGAGTGCTGGAGTTACGTACTGGTCTGGGGTGGTGGCTGGACATGGACATAAAAGCTGTATAAAAGAGGAAAACTTGGGCATAGTTTTTTTCATGAGGTTTGCTCTGCCCACACCTGTCCTGCAGAGTTCTGTCAAGCACAAAACCCTCAGCCTGGATTTAGGGGGTAACCTGAAAGCACAGGGTGGGACTGTGCTCCCAGGTATGGTGAGTTTTGTTGGTTCTGGAGTTGTCCTCTAGGCACTACACTGTAGGGATGTGAGGCAGAAACAACCTGGGCTGGGATTCTTGCAAAGAAAATCATCTTGCTCAATGCTGGCATTCAACCTGTGGGGACAGGTGGTGAGCTGGTAGAAGCAGTCACTCAACCTCTGTCCTCCACAGGCCATTCTTGAGACATGCCCTGCATGGGGAGGCCCAGCAGCCTGACTGAAGCCTGTCCACTTCCACTTTTACCTCGTGACACCGGTAGATGATGACAAGAGCTACATATGGCTGATTATAAAAGGCTCTGGCATGAGGTCCTGAGGTGTGCAAATCAGTGAGTTTGGCATGAGTGCTGGAGTAGCTTTGCTGGTGCTGCCAGAGGGCTTGTGAATAGCCCGTGGTTATCGGGGTGGTGCGCAGCCTGCACACAGCTGGATTGGTCTGGACATTCTCAGAGGGCTTCTCAGGTGTGCATGAACTTGGTGCTACACCATGGGGATCCTCCAGAGCAATGCAGCCAAGCAGAGGAGTTGTGAGCTGGTATCTCAGGTTTCTCATGATACTATCAAAGTCAGTCTCTTAGAGGGATTAAAAAAAAACCAACCTGTAACATGGCCATCCCAAACCTAACCCCTCTCCATTTAAAAACACACATATCTCTGAAAACACCATTTTTTAAGTATCTAGAGCTTAGAAGTACCAGATCCACCAGATCTTATGCCAAGAGACCCACGAAGTCCTGTGAGCTATCAGTTCCTTACTGACTAGTAAAGGAAGCAAACAAAAGGCCGTTAATTTCTTTATCTCCTCCACCAGACCTTCATCACTCCCCACCCAACGTTTAACTGAGTGACTTACCAACGGTGGCTGAACCATGGGTTACTATGTGTCTGAAAGTCTTGGCATTTCCCACACCTGGTAGTGCTTCCTTAGGTTGTGTGCATGAAGATAGAAGTGTCCCTGTCCCCTGCAGAAGTACATTCTGTCCTCACGGTGCCACCTACTGGGAGAATTGACAGCACCTCGCTTCAGGTGCTTCTGAAATCTCAAAGCCCACTCAAGTGTTGATAACTTCTGGGTTTCAGGCATTATCCCTGAAACAGGGAACTGTGCTACATATTTTTAAATAAAGAAAAAAATAAGCACGTGTTGGCATACAGTTTCAAAAGAGTTATCACCTTTTTGGTAAGAATTGTCATATACAACATTGCTTTACATATGCTAAAAATTATAGAGCTCAATCTGGACTTGCAGAATTATCACCTCTAATATAGCAAGTTCAGAACTATAGATTCTATTTTAAGGATCGTTCATGCATTTTGCAGATGAAAAGACCAGATGTATCCCTGATGCTTCTGGATGTGCCTGCTTTTCCTTCTGACTTTTCAGCAAACCTAACACAAGCAGATTACCTGAAGAGAGACAACATTCCCCAACAGTTTGGGCAAAGTATAGTGTATTTCTGTAGCCCTGCTGGAGTTGTATGCCATGAGTGTGTATTTTAGTGAAAACATGATTGGGATTTTCTTTCAAGAGAAATTTATGAAAGATTGATGGTAAATCCAGCATTAAAATAACAATGGTATATATTTGGTCTCCAGGTTGTCTCCCCTACATCAGTGTTAAGAGGAACCTTCCAGATAACCATGAGCTCATTAGAAAATCAGCCACACAGGGCAAGATCAGCACAACAGGCTTGTTTTGCTGTATCTGTTGTGGTTTTGCATGGTGGGGTTCAGGGGGGTGGAGTGGGCTGCAAGGGTGGATTCTCAAAGAAGCAGCTAGAAGCTTTCAGCGGCCATCACAGCACCTCTGGGAACCACATTCACAGTGCTCAGGGGCTGGAGCAGCTCCCCTGTGAGGACAGGCTGAGCTGGGCTGGGGCAGCCTGCAGAAGGCTGGGGTGGACACACACCTCACTGCAGCCTTCTGGTACTTATAGAATGTATAGACAGGAGAGGAATCGGATTTTTACAGGGATAGATAGTGGTAGGACAAGGGGAGGGGATTGAAGCTAGAGGGGGGAAGGTTTAGATATTCAGGGGGAAGTTCTTCATGGAGAGAGTGGTGAGGGGCTGGAAGGGGCTGCCCAGAGAGGTGGTGGGTGCCCCAACCCTGGAGGTGTTCAAGGCCAGGTTGGATGGGCCCTGGGCAACCTTGTCCAGATCCAGGCCTGGAGGTTGGTGGCCCTGCCTGTGGCAGGGAGGGTGGAACGTGATGATCCTTGTGGTTTCTTCCAACCCAGCCCAGTGTGTGATTCTGTGGCTAAGAGAGAAAAAAACTGCAAGCAGATGCTCTTTAACCCCCAGAGAAGGCAGTGAGAAGATGGAAGAGGCTGAAGCTTTGCAGACACCAAGGTCAGTGAAGAAGTGGGGGAGGAGGC
>VXBZ01010787.1:10040-30820 GCA_013399135.1 Heliornis fulica
TTTTTTTTTTTTTTTGGTTTTTCACCCCCCTTCTTCCTTTCCTTCCAAGTTTCGACCAAAGTGCTCTTTAGACACCTCATAAGGGTAGTTAAAAAGGGGAACATTTCAAATTGTGTTTGTTCTGGGGAGATAATATATGGTATATCTCGGTTTTACGCGTATCTGAAGACTTCTAAAGCATCTGTGGTGTTCCCCTCCGTATATAAGGCTTTTGAAAAAAAAAAAAAAAACCTACTTCCAGTCTGTGGCTGTTCCAGCATACACCCAAAACCACCCTTTTCCATAAAAAAAAAAAATTAAAAAGTTTTGTTTGTGATGTTCGAAGCCCCTGTGCGCTCCTACAGACAGATTACCTGTGCTCTTACCAAAATCACCCCCCCCCAGGTATTGCACGAGCACATTGCAAACTTGAAGGGATCACTGTTCAGCTGAGGTTTTACTGTTCAGGGGCTGACAAGGTGAGTTTGGGGGTTTTCTCTATGAATTTTTGCCATGGTGAGACATCTGTAGTTTTAAAGTGGGGAAAGAGAAGTGAAATGAAGGTGTCTTGTGGTATTTGTGCCCTCAAGGAACACCAGGAGAAGGCAGATTTAGCCTTAGAAAGGTGCTCATAAAAGTCAGCGGTGGGAGCCTGGGTCTGTATCTTCAGTTGGGAGAGGTGGGGAGGTGACATCTACGGCTCCTCGACACCCCAAATTTCATACACCCACACCCCAAATTTCATGCACACCACCCCCCTATCTGGGGTGTGCATAAAACACACCGATCCGCACCCCCAGCGTGGTGCAGAAAGATATCTCCGTCTCTCGGTGCTCTGCGCTTCGGGGAGCGGGACCGGCCGCTTCCCGCAGCCACGAGCAGGGCGGTAGCTGACAGAAACAGGATTTAGATGGGACAACTGCTCTCCCCCCCTGCAACTGTAACTGAGCCGGTGAGTATCCGTGATAATTCGGATACTAACTGGTGCGGCACTTGGGACAGTCTGCTCTATCACGAACCCCTGGCAGGCGTTCAGTCATGTGGTTTAGCTTTCCCCTTTCTCCAACAACAACAACAACAAATAAACAGGGGATAAAGACATATTTCATATGCCCGGGATGTTTTCCAGGTGATGGGTTCGGCCGGTATAAGGGCGCGTTATTTCCATACCTCCCTGCCGCGTCGGGCTTCGAGGTGCAGAAGCCTTTGAATGGTAATAAATAATAATAAATAATAAAAAAAAAAGCTGCCCAACGCTGCTGGCTTGTCTAAGAGCAACTGCACTTTTATATTTCCCTTCTTTTTCCACCCAATGATGAATAGCATTAATTTAGATCTATTTAAGGCGAGTGTGGGAGAAACCACAATCTTTGTTGTGGTCACTGCTGTACACAGCGGGGCTGAATGTTTCTCTTGGTTGAGGCCTCAAAGCTGAATCTGGAGAACCCAAAACATCGTGTCAGCTTTTCAAACCCTTCAAAGAGACAGTGGAATTCTAATTGTTCGTAAAACCCGCTATTTATTATTACAATTATGTATTTTCTCCTCGTTCGGATGTAAAGGAAAGGGAATCCCTCGCTTTCCGTGCCTTGAGCTTCTTCGCAGCTCCTCCTCCTCGACACGCTTTGGGTTCAGGCCCTGGCCAAGAGCTTTCGCAACCAGCAAACAAACCCTATCCCGCTGCTCCATAAACCCTCAGCCCCTCCCCAAAAGGCTGCACTTTGCCACACACGTCCCAAAGTTGGTCCCTCCGGGGACCGTACCGTACCGTCCCTGGTGAGGTGGCTTTTGTGGCATCCTCCCTGAGAGCCGCAGGTCTGGCTCTGCCCACGCACCCTTCCACAGCAGGCAAGGGCTGGAGCTGCTGATTAAATTACCGGCTGTAAATTCAGGGCAAATTATTTTAGCCTCCTAACAGCAGCCGACCCTGACGGTTTCCTTACGACGGTGAGGGCTCTGGGTAGATAAGAGTTGTCGGTGGACTGAAAGTCATTTTAATCGCTTTGGTTTTGCAGTTCGTGCAGCGCTCCTCATTCGCTCCATCTTGGGGTGTTGTTAATTACCAGCGGCGTTACGGCAGCCGCCGAAAAGTCCAGCTGGGATCACACACGGGTCACGGTGCCCGTGACGTGTGGGCAGTTTTTGTCCCAGCAAGTTCTTTGGGGGCTTGCAGCACTTTGTGCCCGTTGCGAGGGCAGCGCCCAGGCCGATCCACTCATCGCAGCGTAATTAATTTCGAAGAGATAACAGGGTTTTTATGTATTTTTCTGAGATGTCGCTCCGTCTCCCCACCCAGGGGATGGATGTGGGTGCCCGAGCTTGGCCCCGCACGTGGCATCCTCACGGCTCGGCACGTAGGAGGATGCGGCTTCTGTAGCGCGGCTGGGTTTGGGCTGGATTCATAGCCGCTGTCTGTGGAATACATGAGGGCCTCCATTTTGTGTGCCAGACTCTCACATGCGAGTGCAAAATGGAGAGCCGCGCAGTTGACTTGTGCCTATGGCGGAGTGTGTAGGTGTATGTTGCCCATGGTCCCTGCACACCACGGTGCATGCAGACCCATGGCAAGGCCCAAGTGGGGGTACCCTGAGCTTATTCATCCATTGGTTCATTCTGAGGGGGTCTTGGTCTCTTCTCTGGTTCCTTAATACCCACCCTCCTGTTCCGAGCACTGTCCCTGTACGCTGGCACGTTGACTCTTGGGCCAGTGTGAAGGACCTTGGGGGGTGGTTTCTGCTTCCCCACAGGCTTTGGTACATATCAGTGCCATTAGATTAGCAAGATAAAATCAAGGCAGGTTTAATGACGCTCTATTCTGAAAGTTTCCTGGACTTTATTGTTCATAACTTGGACCTGAGTCGCGTTATTTACACATGAGGATTAAAAAGCTGCAAACAACTGTGTGATTTTTAGGGGCTGAAAGCAATTAGCATATGTGGGTAGGAGGATACACTGCATGTCTGCGTTCCTTTAAAATATAAATCACAGTTATTTAATTATGTTTTGAGAGGGCAGATTTAAGGATATACTGCAAAATGCATTACCTATTATAGCGACGCGATAATCTTATTAACCTTGCTTTCTACTTTTTAATTTTATTGTGCACCCTGTACAACTCTTACGATATCAAAAATAATTACTGGGAGAATACATGATGTCAGAGGTCCGATATGACATTTATCTTCACGAGTGAGGAGACGGCTATCTCGTGCCTTGCATAGCAGCACGGCAGGCATCGGGCAGGTCCGCACCGGGGAAGAGGAGTGGAGATAGGTACCATCAGATGCCGTGTGTCTGCAGATTTCTGTTACAGCTGGAGGTCAGCTTGACCAAATGTGATGCAATTCAGCCTCGATCCTGGTTGGATCTCCGGTTAAACCCCAGATCCTTCATCCCATCCCTCCTCAGGACACCATCTCTCTTTTTATTTTTTAACCCATCTCTCCTCGTGTTCGATGTCTGTTGATATTTCCTCTTCATTTTGTGAGGGAATGGGTGAGGGCGATGGGTGAGGGGAAACAAATGCCATAATAATATCCCTTTTCAGAAGAATATAGTTTAATTTTGTGTGTGCGTGCAGCAGCTGCCATTGGCAAGCTGTCATCTTTGTTGCCATGGGCTGGGTTGTTGGGTTTTTTTTTTTTTGGCATGTGTGCCAGGACATGATTGGATGTTTCAGCATGTTCATGTTTTGGAGTGAGATGTATCTGTAGTGAAGCACAAAATTAACATGGGATTGGGGGGTGTCCAAGGTTGGGTTATTCGTCCAGGTGAGCTGGTTGTGCTGGAGAGGGTCATGCGAGTGTGGTACCTGGTGGTTGGTTGGTCGATGAGGTAAAACTCACTCACCGGGTGGTTTCATGATGTGAGAAGGTTGTTTTAAACCATCACAGGAGGGTGTATCACTGAGGTCTCCAGCAGAACAACCAGTGGGAAGCCACCTGGAGAGGGACTGTTAGGTGGGTTTCTCCTGCCCATCTTACCCTGTCTGGAGCACACATCCTATGGGGGCTCGTGTCTGACCCCAGCTGTCGCTGGCACTTTGGGGAGCTGGACAGTGGCACCGATGAGGTTGTGCTGCCTGAGACCCGATGATCCATAGGCTCTGGGCAGGACTAATGGTATAGGGATGGATCACACCTTCCACTGGGTGTAAAACTCATGCAGCATCACCCACGATGCTGCAGCTGACCTCAAATCCTGCAGACCTGCCATTGTGGCACTTTGCCCTGGCCACAGAGGTGTAGGGAGCATTGTTGCTGCTCCTCGCTTTCACCCCTTTGGCATATTCACAATATGCTTTTAGCATCAGCATCTAAACAAAGTCTAAACATTCTCTACCCCTCTTAGGCTCAGACTAGTCCTTAACCAGAGCACTTGGCGAGGGGAAAGTTTGGAGGGTGAGCGCAGGCGCTGTGCACCGTCTGCCGAAGCTTTCAGGAAAAAGAAAGGCCCGAGAACTAAATGGAAAGTGTTGGGACAACCTCATTCATGTCGTATTTTCCCACGTCTCCAGATTTAGCCTTGTGTGTGAGGGACAGATAATGAGCTGCGTGAGCTTTGTAATGAGCATCGCGTCTGGTTACATTACCATTTTCCGTGTTTAAAGCCCGTACGTGTGTTACAAAATACCTTGTAATGCACTGAAAGAGCAGGGATGAACCCCTGTGAAAGTATCAAAAGACAAAGTTAGACAGTCGCTACGTTTATTGTCAAGATCCACGCTTACTGGAGGTTTTAATGCAGAAATACACTATCAAGCAGATTTCTGAGTGAAAGGATTTTCACTCAGATGGTCTGATCTTTTTACCCAATGAGATTTTTAATTTGTTACGGAAGAAAATGGCCAAATCCGTGAGCCACGCTGGAAACTTGGAGTAAAATTTAAATTTAGTTCAATATTTATCTATTTTTTCCTTCTCTTAAGGCAGAGGAGTTACAAGTAAATCGGAAGAATGAATTCCTTGTGTCAGGATGCTTTCCTAAAGCCTGGCTATTGTTGAGATCCCTTTTAGGGAGGATGGCCACTGCAATGCTTTTATTGTATGATGACGAGGACTTTTCCTGATGCGATGAGGAGTTCATTAAAAATAGCCGACAAACCTGTTTACGTTTGTTCCCGTGTTACAAAGTGAAAAGTGGTTGTTGCTACGCTAGAAAGCAAAGCCCACATCATTTTATTGGGGATCAGCCTTGGCAGGAGCCAAACCCTTGTGAGTGTAGGTTGGGTATTGCTGGAAAAGTTGGGAAAAACACAGAGTAGTCAGGTTAGAAGTGGGATTTTTGTGGTTGGGACCTTTTTTTTTCCCTTGCAGAGAAGGACATCGGCTTCGCCGGCTCTGGCTTAGGCTCTTCCTGGGCAGGTGTAGTTATAAGCACCCCGACACGGAGCTCAGTGTTGGTTGGGGACACACGCTTGTGCCTCAGAAATGCGTCTTCAGGGTGTCTGTTCTTTGTAGTGTGGATGTGTGAGCGTGATGTACAGGCAAAATCACAGCCCTGGATAGTTAAATGTGGACACTGTTTCTGATGCAAAGCTGGAGGCCAAAATCGTGATGGGAATGGAGAGTGGGCTGGTTGTTTTCCATGTGCACCGGCTTTAGTAACAAACTCTTCCCTAAAAGAGCAAGACTTACCCCAGGAGTCCTGGGGTATGAAGCTGCCTGCCCACAGGATGGGGATGGTATGAGCAGGGTCTCCATCCCAGCATGGAGCTTGGAGATCTGCTGTGGTCCTGTGCAGTGCAGAGCTGTGTGCTGCAGGGTGAGAAACGCTTGTCGCCCTGCAGCGTGCTGAAGGTGTTGCCCCAGAAAACAAGTGCATAGAGTTCAATCCTGAAAACCTAGTGGTAGAGTAGTTTTCCTATGAGATGGCTTGCTGACACAGTCACACTTTTCTCCCCATTCCCAGCTGGATCTCTCCCTGCTATTACCCTTTGCAAGCATCTTTCTCAGCCCAGAGCTGTTATCCTTGTCTGCTCGGTGCCTTCAACCCTATCGTGGGCCACCGAGCTGTGCGGCCCAGCCCGGCTCGGGGTCCCGGCAGTGCTGCCGTCGGCAGCGGTGTGGGTATAGGGAAGGCAGCGGTGTAAAATCAGGACAGTGGGGAATAAAACGGGAAGTTTCTGTCCCCAGGGCTCTGAAACACTGGGCAGTGGTATCTGCAAGTTGACAAACGCACTTGGAGAGCCACAAAAAAACTTTCTTTGGGTGCCCAAGCAGTGTCGGCTATCAGTGATATCCCCTCATGAAAAGGGCTGAAGGATTTCCTTTCCCAGATGGTCTTGCTTTGGTGCATCGTTTTTTGAACAAGCTTCATCTACCTTAGCAACTTCTCCTGGGAACTTCCCCGCTCCGCGCCGAGGCCGCCGGTGCGGCTCGAGGACGGGTCAGCGGCCACGGAGGCATTTAACATTNAAAAAAAAAGGGGGGGTGGGGGGTTGGTGGGGGGGGTATGAGAAAACAAAGGAAGTACAGTGCTGTGCACAGAACAGTTATTAAAAACAGTTGGGAAGCATATAAAAGGTACTGTTTGTGTGAGAAACGGGACAGCTGTGATGGTCTATTGGGAAAGTGTGTACAGATGGTGGTAGGGAGGGGAATGATGACTACATGGCTGATAAATGAAATACAAAAAGCATTAAATTGGTGATCTTTTTAAAGAGTACATTTTTGGTTAGCATTTTGGGTGCATCATTAGGGCTCTTTGTCTGCCTCTTATTTAGCCAGGAAGTGCGACTGTCCCCGCACATTTGTGGCTCTGGTTCTGTTTACAAATAAGGAGTCGCTTTAATAAGTCGCGTACCGTGGAATTATTAAAGGAGATAATTAAGCACACGGTTTTCCCTACATTGGGAATGGCACGGGATCGTCCTAAAGACCTGACAATACCCCAAATGCAGTTGGGCTGGGATTAGTGACGGTAACACGTGGGATTTCCTGGAGCCTGAACAGATCTCTTTGTTTCGCGAGAAGTGGGACCCGGTGGTACGAGCCGGGTTTGGGGAGCGAGGCTTCAGCGTTCCGTGGAAGGCAAATCGCTCGGCATTTTGCCTTCATTTTAAATTAGATTGTGGTCCTGAAGGTGGTGGCACCCAGTGACCACTGCCTGGTCATGGTATCTGGGGGATGCTGGGGCTCCTGGGTGATGCTGGGGCTCCCGGGCGATGTTGGAGCTCCTGGGGGATGCAGGGGCCTCATCCGGAGGGAGTGTCAGTAAACCTAAGGAAGGAGAGTTGGAGATAATTTTTTTCCCTGTAGTTCACAGGAGTAGGATCCCCATGTTCCTACCCTTAGCAAAGCGTTATCACATCCCTTATCACGGAGCTATTTACCGGGGGCTAATAGAAATGAAGGCGAAATCTGGGTGTTTCTGCACAGGGCTATAAAGCAGAGATGGTCACTCAAACGCCGCAGACCTCGGCGTGGGGAGATTTTAAACTAATAGGCAAATAATCCCCCTTCTCCTGGCTTTTCAACCAGTTTCCAGCTGAAATAATTCCCAGTTTCCCTTCACCTTCCCTCTCACCCACCCGTTGCTTCGTGTTCCTGCTCATTGTTTCTGGGTGCTATCAACAAACGGAAAGCGTTTTCCTTAATAATAAATAGTTGGCGATGCCGCCCTTTGCCGTGAGCCAGCCCGGTGTCCGGCCTCCACATCAGCCCCAGCCACATCACCTTGAGGGGGCCACAGACCACTAGCAACCCCAGCACCCTACTTGTGGGGTGCCATCAAATGTGTCTGAAGGAGGAGGGGAGTGTCAGTAAACCTCCCCGGGAAGATCTTGCCCAGGTTTACAGATTTGAGAAGCCTCGTTGGTTGCAGGTTTACCGACGCTCTGGATTTTGTTGATTTACAAACCTTTTAAAACTTTTTTTACACGCCACTTTGGGGATTATTTGCTCTCCTGACATGATATCACAGGCTCCTCTTGTTACCAGACATGATGAACGACACGTTTCCTGGTGCTTTCTTTGGGGCCAAGTAAATTTTCTTCTGCATTTTACTTGAAATGGAGAAAATAAGAAAGATTTTTTTAAAAAGGTTTAATGTGAAGAAAATATATGACAACTTGATAGATTGCTTGGGATTTCAGTGCAGTAATTGTACAAAGTAGGTTGGGATTTTTTTTTATTTTTTTTTTACAGATGCAATGCATTAAAAAGAACAATAGACAAAGAGACGTATAGCACAAGGATGGAGAGACCATCCTGTCCAACCCCAACAAATCCACTCCAAATTTCAGTTGTTAAATATCACAGGCATATATTTATTGTAGGGACACTGTGTTTTCTTGGCTGGTCGGATCTTGAGTCGCTCATGGGGGTTTTGGTGCACCTTTTCTGTAGGTACACTTCACTTTTTACAAGGAAAAGGGTCCGTTTCCTTTGGGGACCGGGGTGAAGGGAGGATGTAGCGATACCTGGGCACACGTGAAATGCCTCGAGTCGCAGATGATTCCTTCTAACGTATGTTTTGGGTTTTATCAGGATGAACACATGCTCTCCCATAGCTGCACTAAGTAGACAAGTCCAAGAGGTGTTTTTAAGAGCTGTGGTGGTGAGTACCCCAGAGGGAGTGGAAACAGCCGGCTGGTAGAGATGCTGCAGTGGTACCTGTGGGTAGTACCAGTCTGACTGCAGTGCTGGCCTGGCAAACAGCCACTGGCAACACAAACGAGGGTGCATTTGGAACCACGGAGGACTCCCTTCAGCATCAGAGTATGTGTTGCACTAGGTGTCCAAACCCTGTGATGGAAGGCTGGATTTGCACAGAATGGTTTCACCCACCGTCACCGAGAGCGGACTCGGACGCCGCGTCGCTCGGGCTGGGCGCATGGATCTCCTCCAGACCCGCTTCGGGGCGGCCGGGGACAGGGTCCACCCCCCTTGTTATTCAGCCGCTATTTTGGTCTCTCCTTCGGGATGTGCTGCCAACGACAAGGGAGGGGACAGCCACAGAGCATACGGGGGCTCTGGATACTGCCCCGAGCTTTGAAAGGAAAGGTTAATTCTTACTGAAGCAGCAATTTGTGCCTTTGATGAGTTACTAATTTTACACTCACAAAAATAATTCTCGAACGGTTGCGGTGGATGGCAGAGCCCGGCCGTGATACACGCCTCTGATTTCCAACTTGTGTTTCCAAACTTTTCTTATTGGGTTTGTTTTTGGTTGGTTATTTTTTGGTGTAGGGGACTGGGTCCTGCCCGGAACAGAGGACTCTCAGCATCACTTGAGTTGGGGTAGTGCCCAGCCCCGGAGCCAGAGCCCCGTCCCTGGCATGGCCTGGGCAAAGCAGCGCTGCTCCCACTATCAGACTACAGGAAGGCAACTATTAAAAGTAGAAAGCTATTAAGCAGTCAGGTTTTTATTATGCTTTAGTGTTTTGGTTAAGTCTGTTCTTAATTGGTTGATTAATGTAAGCGAAGTCCTTCTCTCCCCCACCATCTCTACAGATGGCAAATGGTAGGTCCCAACTGTCATTGTGCGCAAGAAAGGTTATGGTTCAAAGTCAGAGATACAGAGATACCACGATAATCAATCATAGGAACTTGTCTTGCTGTGCCTGGCCAGGCAAAAGTTAGGCCTGGTACTGATATTCCCTTCCAAGCCGTCCAGAGGGATTTCTTTTCACTTTATTTTCGGGGGAGGATGAGTCGCTGCAAACTTTTTGGCTGCCAGATCTGGGTGTGTTTCAGTAAATCCCGGCAGAGCCGCAAGCGGACGCGGTGCCGCTTAGCGTGGCCGGGGCTTTTCTTCTCCTCGGCATCCTTTTCCTTGGCAGGCTCTGTACCAGAGCAGGAACCTTGCCACTGGAAAAAACGAGCCCAGAAGAAATAAGAGCATCACATCTGCTTTAGAGAATTGCCTTCAAATACCTGGCTTGAAACTCTTTTCTTTTTTGTGAGGGGGAGTTTGGTTTATTCTATTTTATTTTTTTTTTATTTAATCTAAGAGGATGATTTATTAAAGCTAACTTCCTTCTCAGGATGAAGCGTAGAATTATGTTTCTAGTATTGATCCATAAAGAGGATTTGCATTTTATTCATACTATAAAAGTGCTTTTAATGGAGACATCGCGGTAATTGAATTTATACTGTGTGTAACTATCAAAGTATCTTTTTAATTATTTTATGTTATGTAATACAATAACTAAACCCAAAGCCTGCAAGAAGGGATGGCTGTACTCTGTCCTTATAATGTATATAGCTTTTAATATTCTAACGGTGGAATGCAGTTAAGGACATTCTTTATCTGAGGGGAAAAAAAAAGGTGGGGGGGAGAGAGAGAGAGAGACAGAGAGAGAGAGAGGAGAAAGATTTCATTACATTCAGCACAGTATGAGACTAAGTCAAAGTAGTTTTGCTAATTAAATTCAATTGCTATCCATTAGACCAATGGAATGAGATGAATCTACCATATAGCTGACACAGCACAGGTATGCAATTTGGCTAAATGGCCATTTCTGAACTGCTGCACGCCTTTCTCCGCTCCCTCGGCCTTTTTTTTTCTTCCCCAGGCTCAGGGTTCCTGCGCCGGGGAGAAGTTGAGCAGCCCCCCACCACCCCCTGACACCTCTCGGGGAGCACGTGCTGGGATCGGCGGGCTCGCCGGGCTGACCGCTACCCGCCGAGCGGTTTAAAATGGGGCTGGAGTCACCTCATGAAGTCCAAAGGCGATGGGGAGCTGGGCAGAGGGTTATTGTTTCGGGGAGGGGGGTGGTTTGTTCGTGGGTATTTTCCTTCCAGTCACCACGAGAGCGTGTCCCCAGTTACTGAAACGGCTCGAAATGCCGCGAGCAGGGTCCGTTTGCCGGCGTTTTTGGCATAACATAACTACTTGGGGAAGATTTTTGTGTGTCAGATGGAGAAGTCTCCTACCCCAGTGAAATGACAGGAATACCTCTGAAGCATTGGCGGAGGCAAAATTTTGACAGCCAGCAAGCCTGCGATGCTGCCGAGCGCACAGATTTACACTGCCTGCCAAGATTAAAATGGGCTAAACCCAAAAAGGGTACCGGGGATTGTCACTTTAGGAAGAAATAACACCTCGGTGTCACGCATGGAGGCAAGGGCTGCCATCAGCCTTCGAATACTTTCTATTTCCTGGGAGATCTTGCAGGCTCGTGTGTGATGGTCGGTGTCGTCGGGTCAGGACTGGAAGGATGGGGGGAAAAAAACCTAAAAAAAAATACGTAAGGAAACCAGAGTGGAAGGTTTTGTGCCTCCCCTGGTTGGATGCTGGAGCTCAGGTTCCAATTTTGCCTCTTGTTGGAGGAAATTTTAGCAAGGGCTGGGGAGTTTGGTGTGAAGGAAGCCCCTGAGCTTCGCTTTCTGCTTCTGATTAACTGCTGAGGTGTGTTGTCCTTCCAGCTATATTTAATGGAAGGAAAAAAAAAAAATCATCAAGTGGGCTGGAAAAAAAACCCCAACCTGGTCACTTAAGCCTCTTTTTTGCTACATGGTATCCTTAAATTTCCTCACCAGTGCAAACGGGTGATGCTTTTTATGATCAATCTTTGGGGTCGGGGTATTTGCTCAATAGAACCCAGACAAGCAAACGTGAAGAAAAGCATCCTGCCTTAAAAGAAGGAAACAATTAAACCTCCTACTTTGTTATTTACAGTAACTACCTTTTCTTAACAATTGTGGAAGTTCGAATGGAAGTAGCAGCGTGAAGAGGGAAATGTGGGAACTTTCATTTGTGGAGACTTTGCATTTCTTCTGCTCTACAGCCATCAGAAAAGAGATTGTTGTGCGTTCTATTAAATACTGCCAGTATGATTAATTTAAAGGGTTACATTTTATTGAACCCTGGTGTAGATGTTCTTTGTCAACTCACATTCAGGGCTAGTTAGAGTGTGTGTCGCATTTATCAAAACTTTCTGGAGCCCCTCTCACCTCATTAGCATGTGAATCTCTATTGAGCAGTTAATGTCCGTTACAGCGAGAGTGCTCAATTCTTGTTTTCAATAAGCCAGTTGTAAAATGTCAGACTGTCACTTACAATATAAAAAAGCAAAAATGATGGTATTTGTAAAAATGTTATCACCTCATAAAAACAAATTGTAAAGACATGAAAGTGATCTTGGTATGCTTTGCTTTCAGAAGTGAGTTAGTACAGCTGCTTTAAATACCAGTTGTCTGGATTCCCACACTTTCCTACCAATGGAGAGGTTTACACAAGCATAATTTAAGTTACAATTACCCTAATTAACATCTCATTTGCATAAATTGTTGAAGTCAAAACAACAAAGAATTGCTTAAGAAGCTTAACCCTATTTGTCCAAAATAAAGAGATGAGTTTTCACTTTGCAATCAAAATTGGCAGGTTCATTATGTCAGAGCCAGGATACAACCTGAAGTTATACTATTAATTAATACTTTCCATTCTTATGATCAGGCTGTGCTTCTGCTCACGAAGGTGTGAGATTTCTAAACATCCCGCTCTTGCTGTCGTGTCGAGGTGCCGAGCTGTCAGGTGGGGAGTGCCTGGAGTTACTCTGGAATTAGTGTAACTCAGCTCAGTGTCCCTCATCCCTCTCCTTTGCCCACACATGCAAAGCCTGGCTTAGTCTGCTCCCGGCTGGCAGGGGGACCGGCAAGGAGATCACGACTGGTGTGGCCTGAAAGATCTCACCCCAGGCTCATAAAATGGTCTGAAGCAGCAGAACCACAGTGGTGACAATAGTCATGACAGGCAGAGAGACCTGTGACCTCCCAGGGCAGAGTTGGCCGCTCCAGCCTGGGTTGTCCGAGTGTTTTCAGACTTTCTGAGGCTGCTGTGAATTTTAGCCCTTCCTTTGGAATACAGAAATGTGGAGAAAAAAACACTGCAAAATAGTTTTGACACTGTTTTTTAGGGTAAAAACACAATTAATTTTCAATTTACTGTCTTGGGTGATGGTTTAGAGGAGAGCCCAGAGGGCTCTAAGCTTAGAGGGTCGCTAAGACCCAGTCCTGCGCTTCGAGCATCCTCTGAGCATCTGAGTCCTTGCCGCAGGCAAAGGAGCCTGTTGGGGCTTTGGCCAAAGCTTCTCAAGATTGGAGGGGGTGGGAGGGGTAGTTTTTCCTGGGATACTTAATACCCCAGGTAGATTAAAACAGTTTGACCAGCAATTCTGCTACTTTTCTATATCTGTAAACCATTTGCTGTGAAAAAAAGTACCATTTATGTGCCTGTGACACCGTGTGTCCTCAAAGCAATAGACGGGTCACCAGTGTGAGTGTGAAGCGTAGCGGTGATGCTCCTTCCTCGGGGTTCTGAGCAGGGACAGGCCGTGGCCGCTCGTTAGCCCGAGGGTGCGTTGGGGCTAATGAAAGCCTTCCCAGTTGTCAGGGCTGTATTTGCCTTTCCTGTATTGTCTCGTTGTGGCTTCGTTAGCGAAGTCAATGTGTATTAGCTCAATAAAACTCTTCCTGCGTCCCCGTGATGTAGCGTCCCCTCCCATCAGTGCCATCGCCTGTAGGTGATGATCAATCAAACCGTGCCGATCGTGCGTTGAGTTCAGTTTCAACTGGAGGTTGAGCCTGTCCTGGAAAGCTTTGCCAGGCAAAGATCACAGTGAACTTGTGGTTGTAAACCAGCTGAACCAAGGATGCATCTCGCCTCCCAGTTTTGCATAGTCTTTTTTTAAAGGTTGCGTTATAATTGAGCGGTTGACTTTCGCGCCGCGCTGTTTTTTATGAGCCGGTGATTACACAGTATAACGGTGCTTACGCTCTGAACATGAATGAATCTGCCAGTTCTACTACAGTACTCTTTATAAAATAACAAGGCTTACCAGGTGGCAAGAATTGCATAATTGAATTGGACTGAATCCTGGTTTTCCCAACCCAGAGCGGTTACACTTAGAAGTAAATTACAATTAAAAGAGACAGAATGTTTCCATTGTATTAAGAATCCTTAATAGCAAACTTTTCATCCATAAGGCTCTGTTCTCTTCCTGAAGCGTGAGAGAAATTGCTGTATGTGTCTAACTACCATTAACACTAATGGGAACAACGTACATAAATCCCCGCGCGGCGATGGCAGAACAGACCCCAGATGCCTTTAAAGAGGAAAGTGCTTGTAGGGGATGAATAGAGGCGCACGAGGCTGTTGGTCCCAGCAACATCTGCTCTGGGAATGTCTAAGGGCTCAATCTGAGGTCCGGGTTTTCGTGGAGGCTTCTTGAGTTTCAGCCAGAGTTGCGTGGTGAGACCAGCCCGCTGCTCCTTCCCTGGGCTCTTCCTCCAGGGCACTGGGAGGAAGCAGATCCCTGAAGCAGATAGGAAGATGCCACGGACAGATTCACATGCCACTGAAACCGCTATTCATTTTAGTCCTTCAGAGAGTTTCATAAAAACCCCAAACCCGTCGCCGTTTGCCAAGAGTACCCGAGCTCCTCAAGTTGTACTCACCACTTCCTACCCTTCGGAGCCGGGGATATTGAGAACATCTGTCTTCAAATGAAATGAGGATAGTCCGCTCCCTTCCCTCCTTTCCAGAGGACCTTTGGGTTTGCCTGCCTCTTCATCCCTTATTCCCCTTCTCCCTGGGATGCTTGTCAACACCAGTCCTCATCCAGAGCCGTCCCAAACAGCTGGGGACTGGCCCTCCCATCCCAGCCCTGCTCTGGCTGTTTGGCCACAGAGTTCATCGTGCCATACACAGTTCACTCCAGGAGAAGACACAAATACAAACCTTGTTTTTTATGTTATTCAAAACCTGATTCTTCAAGAACTTTCTGCTCTTCCTGATAGTGATGCGGCGTGTTGTCACCTTGCTGTTAGGAAGTATTAATAGCTGCTTAGTAGAAGTGAGTGTAGTCACTTAGTAAAGTGAATGATGTGTGCTACAAGGGATAGCAGAGCTGGGAGGTGTTTAGCAGGGGGGAAATCCTGCTTGTCCTTCATTAGGAGAAGCTCCAAGGAAACGTGGGGTGTGATCACATTAACCAGAAGATCTGGTGTCGCACAATGCTCTTATTGGTTACTCGGTGGAAATCTCATGGCATTGATTTAAGTTACATGTGTAACTGCCATAATTTTTTTGCTGACATTTAATGAATATGGAAGGTTGTCTTTGAGCATTGGTCTTTGAGTATTTGCACACAGGGGTTGGTGAAGGCTGAATGCGACCTCTTCTTCTGGACAAGGGAGTCTGCTCTCCTGCGTGCACCCAGCACGGACTAGGAGGGGACCAAGTTTTGAGTGAGACTGTTACAGTCAGGGCTCTGCAAAATAAAAATGCACTTTGGGTCCTTTTATATTTGTTTTGTTTTGCACGTAGCCTTCTGCAGGACATGCATTTGGGTGATCCGACACTGACCATCAATGATCACCAAGCAGAAGCCGTTGCAGGTACCTGGCTCTCGCAGCCATCCCTTCCTCACGTGTTGCTCCTACCTCTCATTTAGGAAGATGAGCCAAATCCCGTGAAGAACGAGCCAGCTCTTACTGCACCTCCACTGTGACCGATTTTAACCACTATTGCAGTCAAAAAGTGGCCACAAAATACCAACAAGTAGTCTGAGACCAGCTGTGTTTTCATGAGGTCTACTTTGAGCGAGTCGCAGTCGGTTTTTTCCATCTCTTTAGAAGCCCTGACTGACATGAGCATATATAACATCAAGAATACCTTTATATGATTTTTTTCCATCCTGGTATGGTGGTGTAATTAGCAGGTTCAGACTTGCTCGTTCTCTTTTCAAATGCAGTTCTTCTTGGGGAAAGAAATTAAACCAAGGGATGATGTAGCTTTTCGCAGCCACTCAGATGAAAGTAAGCGGTGGTTGCAATTATTCAGAAGTACTTAGCAAAGTATTGAATATGGTAATCTTTGCCAGGAGAAAGCACTGGACTGGTTAAAGCATGTGGCTGGAAATGTGCAGAGGTTGGGTCCCCTTCCAGCTCCACCACAGCCTTTCTTTGTGGCCTTGGGCAAGCTATTTAACTGGGGCTGGAATGGTACGGTTCATCGGGAATGAAACTGGGAGTGCCACTGGTTCTTTTCCTCTTTCCAGTTGTCTGCTTAAGATCTGAATGTTTCCAGAGTGTAGACATTGTGTATTTGTGTAACACTCAGCCACAGCACTGATACTGATGTTGCTGCCGTTGCTGTCCTTCTGGGACATGGGCCAGTTTGGGACAGAGCATGTAACTGAGGTGTAGGAACTTGTTTAATTGTAGAAAATACAAAAATTGGTCATCTTTTAAAAACTGAAAGTAAATGACAGTGGCTGGTGAAGAGGGTGGAGAACAAACCTGCTGAGGAGTGGCTGAGGGAGCTGGGGGGGTTTGAGTCTGGAGAAGAGGAGGCTGAGGGGAGACTTTCTCCCTGCCTGGAATGACCTGAGAGGAGGGTGCAGAGAGGTGGGCGATGGTCTCTTGTGCCCAGGGACAGGGGACAGGACAAGGGGAACGGCGTCAAGCTGCGCCAGGGAAGGTTCAGATGAGATGTCAGAGGAAATTCTTCCCCCAAAGAGCTGTTGGGGTGTGGAACAGGCTGCCCAGGGAGGGGGGGAGTCCCCACCCCTGGGTGTATTGAACAGACAGGGTGTATTTAGATGAGGTGCTCAGGGATTTGGTTTGGGAGAGGGCAGGGATGGTTGGACTCTATGATCTTAAAGGTCTTTTCCAACCTTGTGGTTCTGTGGCTCCCCCTCTCTCCATCCACTCATATTGTCCATCATAATGCTGTCCTTGTTCTCGTGACCACAGCAGTCCTCTCTGATGGACAGCTTTGGGGCCATTCCTGCCCACACATCTACATGCACCTGCAAAATGCTCTGAGGTTTCCAGTGCCTTTTGCCTCCAACACATCCCTTTAGAAAGGAAGTCCATGCCAAGCTGGGGAAGATGGATGATTTTTGAGGAGCGAGTGGTAGGACCCAACCCTGTTGTAGGGTTGTAGCCCTGATGTCCATAGCATCGAGCATCTTCAGGGTAGCAGTGCTCAGGGCTTGTTCTTCCCAAAATGGGGGTGTGACCACTTGCAGACACAATATGATGAAAGAGAGAGGCTCAGCAAGGAGGATCCCTGGTGGGACAGTCCTGGGGACATCAGGGGTTGGACCAGCTGCTTTAAGTTGACTGCAGAATTTCTCATCTATCCCTAGAGCCACTGGCCATGCTGTTTTCTGTGTTTCAGTAGAGCTGCTGGCACCCTTGTTTTGCTGTGGGTACCAACCTCATGGCATCATCAGCAAGGTTATAGCTTTAATGGAGGAGAAAAGCAAATTTCTACAGGATGTCCAAAGAGAGCAGCTTGTTAGGAACAGCCAGGCTTGAAACAGAAAGATGAGGGAAGCGACTGGATCTCCTGGAAAACAGCCATCAAAGAAATAACCAGCTTGAGATTCTGTTGAGTTTATTTAAAATGAAAATTGAGAGAGGTCCTCTCCTCTTCTGGAGCCATATTCCTTCCTTATTAACACTTCCCAACGGCGAGCGCTGCTCGCTAGGAGGAACATACCCGTAACCGTAGTGCTGTTCTCCCAAGCCAAGGAATTTGCATGTCCAAAAGGGATGTGTATCATAAATAGACTGTTTACAGTAGACTTAAATTATATGATGAGCCATATAACAGCAGCGAATATATCATATCACAAGCCCCTGCCAACCATGCATGACTACTATTTGCTTCTCCTCAGGCGGTAAACAAAGTTTTCAGCTGACCTACTGTTTGGTAGAAGTGCACTGAAACAGAGATAAGCAACGCCGCCCGTAACGCTGCAGTGGAATAAAATCTGGCATAAATTTGCCTAGAAAGTGGAAGGAATGCATGAAATATTATTTCTTCGTTCACATATGACTTTTCTGCCAGCACGCCATGTAATATTGCATTGCTAATAATAATGGGGGTGGGGGTGTCCATTCCTGCTGCTGGAAGGCTCCCTACTCCAATTGGGCAGTGGAGGCAATGTATAGCATGTCAATATTGAGTTCTTTAAGAGAAAGCACAATTTAAATACTCTAAAAGGATGTTAAGGGCTGCACAAAGTGTCGCCTCGAGATTCCCACTGGGTTCAGCCGGGCTCGGAGCAGCGCTCCCGACTTGAGCGTGTGGAGGCTTTAACCAAATGCCAACAAGGCACAACTGGAGTCCTGGGACAGACCTAGACTTCACCTGCTCTTGAAAAACGGGTTGTTTGGGGCTCCACAGATTTGCATAACGCACTTTGGACTAATTTTCCAGTGCCTAATGGGAATGCTGTGCATCGCAGGCGGCTGTTTGTTTGTCTGCCTGCTCCTCGCTTCCCTCGTACCCTATTTATATAAGCACACATGCAAAAAATATGAGAGTTAAAGAAAAATGTCAACCATATGTAACATACATGGAGATTAGTGACAGTAACAGTGAATTCATTGTGGTTTTGGCAGTCAGGACACCATCCAGGCCATATTTTAGAGTTTTAGACAAATCCACATGTATTCCAGAGATTGCTGTGGATTTTCAGTATGTGTGGCTCATTAGATACGCAATCTGCCTGCTATTCTCTCCTGTCACACAAAGCTGATGGCAGCAAACTGGCATCTTGGAGATGTTGGTAGCACTACAGATTTTAGCATTAATGCCAGCCTTGGGCATCCTGGAGCTCTGTACTCCTCTGCGGTGCCCAACGGTGGTTGGCGCTCGGGTCCAGGGGGGTGCCTGGCTGCCGCTGTCCCGTGGTTGGGAGGTGACTGACAAGTGTGCAGCAGAGGCTTGGTGTCAGCATGGTTGATGTTCGGCCTTCCAAGCAAAACATGATGATTAAATTCCATCTTGCAGAAGGAAAGGGTAAAAAGCTTTACCAGCCCTAAGCTCGGGGTTCGCTTTCTCCGCGTCCGACCTCAACGCGGCTTTTGTGCATTGTTCTTCCATCGCAGCTGGAAGATAGGTTTTGTGGGGGCTACAAGTAAGCATCCAGCTCTTCTTGGGTTCATCATTTTTTCTCAGATTCACAATTTTTCCCCTCCAGTCTGAGCAGCTCCACATCCCCGTGTATATACCTTCAGAGAGCCGTTGCTCCCATCACGACTCTAACCATGACGTGTGCACGTGCAGCACGCAAAAGTAGGGGTTCAACTCACGTAGAAGAGCTCAAACCTTTCCAAAACCCACCCAGAGTTCAGGCGAGGCTACGCCGGGCGCGGGGCTGAGCGCGTCGGTATAGGTGAAGGCAACTCAGCTCTGCTAATTTCAGCAGAACAGCTTCAGACAAAGTGTTACTGTTTAATCTGGGCACATGACGGGTGAATGGATGTTTGAATGAAATGACATAATTGTTGGTTAGCCTGTGTAATTTGGAGAGCGCTCGCACAAGTTTTAACTCTCTCTGGAGGCAGTGGGATCCTTGATGCATGGTGGGAAGCACCTTCCGCAAAGGCAGAGGGTGGCCAGATCCCACCTCACTTTGCACCTACCAACCTTGCCCACCCTGGGACCAGGCTGGCGTCGCACGGCGTTTCGGTTCAAGGGTATTGCCCTTAACCCCACTCCTCGCCCCGTGTATGATATTTAATGTGCCATCTTTGTTTTAAACAAACAATGCTGCAAGCTGTTGCTGGCAGTGGTGGGAAGCTGGTGGTCCATCTGGAAAGCAGGGAGATAGATGGGGTGGAGGGGGGGCAAGGCAAAGAGAATTAAAACTGTTTAGGGGTGTATTTGCATGTGTAAAACCCAGGAATGGGAGCAGGGTGGTTAATAGCTTTTTAAAAAGAGGTTTGAAGACAGGGAGATTCTTTGTCAGCAGAGAAGTCTATCGCTGATGGACATTATTTGTGTGATACAGACACGGGGTTTGGTCGAAGCAGCGAGGCCACACCTTTAAAAAAGTTGTTTATTCATTATTTCTGCTGCACCACATCCATTTGCTCTAAGATTAACCATTTTTCCCTGACAAAAGTTCAGAACAGTATAAAATTAACCATATTGCATAGCTTATTAATTAAGCCAGAGGCAAAAGAGCTATTTCAGCGTAACAGGCGCTGTGGGACGGTTACAAGTCGGGTTTCTGGCTGGTGGCTTCTGTCATTCCCAGAGATGGAGCACCCCACCTCAGCTTACTGCTGCCCAGCGTGCATCCAGTCTGCCGTTTAAAACCTTGATTATAACCAGAGAGGAGTTCATTGAAACCAGAATAAGTCACAAAATAATTAATCTTTCCTGCCATCTTGGATTCCCTCTCTCACCAGAACCCAGCCAGATGTTCCGCAGCCGCTGCATGCGCCGGGCGCTGCGATCCCGTTTACGCATCCCAGCGTGTTCCCCTCCATCCTTAGTACTCCTTGTTCCAAAGCCACATGTCCTGCCTTCTCTTTGGAGGTTCTCCATCACTCCTGGGTGCTTCCTGGTGAACAGGAGCCACTTCTTGGCACACATGTGTTTGCAAATGGAACTCTTTGATGGTTGGGGACCACAGCAGTGTGTTTTGGGGAGAAATTCCCCGTGGGAGCGCCGAGCATCGCAGCCGATCTGGCCTCAACAGGGCTGAGGGTGATGTATGGAGCAGGTGTTTGCAGTTTAGGGTTCGCTGCCGTTCCTGGGGAAATGGGTGGAAAAAAGGAGGGTTGGGAACAGAGTGAAAAGGCAGCGGGAACAAGGCTGGCATTATCCACGGCGCTCTCAGCCCGAGCCTGCGCCCTGCGCGGCGGCTGGGAGAGCTGCGTCCTCCACCATTCACTAAGTCCTCGCTAAATGAACAGGGAAAGGACCTGAGAGAGAGGAAATTTTTTGTCTTTATTTCTTTTTTCTTCTTTTAAATTTTATTTAAAATATATATGAACCCCCCCAAAAAAAAACCCTAATTGGAGCTCGCTGGGCAATCTGACATC
>VXBZ01010787.1:35451-48027 GCA_013399135.1 Heliornis fulica
GCGGTGCTGGAGTTCACCGGCTCGCACCCAGGGAGCCCTGTGTGGGTTAAGCTGCAGAGGGAATGGTGCTGTGCGGTGCTGTGTGATGCTGTGCAGTGCTGTATGATGCTGTGTGATGCTATATGGTGCTGTGCTACACTGTGTGATGCTCTGTGGTGCTGTGCTGTATGGTGCTGGGCAGAGCTGTGAGGTTGCTGTATGATGCTGTGTGGTGCTGGGCGGTGCTGTGTGATCCTGTACAGTGCTGTGTGGTTCTGTATAATGCTATACGATGCTGTGCAATGCTGTGCGGTGCTGCGTGGAGCTGGATGGTGCTGGATGATGCTACAGGGTGCTGTATGGCACTGTACAGTGCAGTATCATGCTATAAGGTGCTGTACAGTATTGTGGGATGCTTAGCAGTGCTGGATGATGCTGTGTGGTGCTGGATGATGCCATATGATGCTGCACAGCCCCGAGCAGTGCCGGATGATGCTGTTTGGCAGTGAGCGGTGCTGTATGAGGTTGTACAGTGCTGTGTGGTGCTGTATGGTGCTGTGTAGGACAGAGTGGTGCTGTATGGTGCTGTATGAGGCTGTATAATGCTGCGTGGTGCTGTACACTACTGGATGATGCTACATAGTGCTGTGCGGCGCTGAGTGGTGCTGTATGATGCAGTACAGCTCTGTGTGATGCTGTGTGGGGCTGTATGGTGCCGAGCTGTGCTGTGTGATGTAGTACAGGTCTGTGTGATGCTGTGCGGGTCTGTATGGTGCTGTGTGATGCTGAGCAGTGCTGTGTGATGTGGTACAGGTCTGTGTGGGTCTGTATGGTGCCGAGCTGTGCTGTGTGATGTAGTACAGGTCTGTGTGATGTTGTGTGGGTCTGTACGGTGCTGTGTGGTGCTGAGCAGTGCTGTGTGATGCAGTACAGGTCTGTGTGATGCTGTGTGGGTCTGTACGGTGCTGTGTGGTGCTGAGCAGTGCTGTGTGATTCAGTACAGGTCTGTGTGATGCAGTACAGTTCTGTGTGGGTCTGTACAGGTCTGCTTGGTGCTGAGCAGTTCTGTGTGATGCAGTACAGGTCTGTGTGGTGCTGAGTGGTGCCGTGTGATGCAGTACAGGTCTATGTGGTGCTGAGCGGTGCCGTGTGATGCTCTGCGTGCTCCCCGGGCTCAGGCATTCTTCTGGGTAACCTGATCTTCCTGGTGTCTGCTTTTAGCAGATACACGAGGTGAAGTTATGTGAAACATGTTGCCGTAAGTTGGGTTCGCCCCGCTCCGGTCTGGTTTTCTTCCTTGATTAGCTTTAATCAACCCCTCCGCGTAACATGACCTTAATAAAGCTGTTTTTCCTGACGAGTGAAGACCATCTTAACAAGCAAAGCTCATCTGGCCTGGAACTAAAGCCAAGTCAAGATGGTGTTTTAGGTCCTCATTAAAGTCCACAGCGTGAGGCGAGGGGGGAAGCGAAGAAACGGTGCTCCACCAAACCATCCCTCCCGGACGGTTAATTAGGGGGGTTGTGCACAACCCAGTCGGTGCCTCGGGAAGGCGATCGCCGGTGGGTTCCTAAAGAGCCCGGTGGGGTAGACAGGGCCAGCAAAGGGTAAATTAACACCAGGAGCTGGGTCGACTTTGGGATCAACCCAGAGGGGGGTGGTGGTGGCAAAAAAGAAGGCATCATATGGCGTTAATAGGAGAAGAGCTCCGGAGCGGGGCTGGGAGGCTCCGGAGCTCACGTGGGCAGCGTACAGCGACCCCGAAACGCCGCGGAGGGAAAGTTTCCAGGCGTGTTTATTCTCCCCGCGGTCCTTTCCTTCGGTTACTGCTGACTCACGCAGGATGGGTGAAATACCGACGGCTGTGGAGGGCTGAGCAGCGAGGCGAGGAGGCGAAGGAAAAGCCCCGGCGGGGAGCGATGCCACGGGGCTTGGCAGTGGGTGAGGAAATCAGCCACATGCAGACAAAATGCGGTCAAGCAGCCGCCCCACACAGAGGATGTCCCTTACGCTCATTAGCATTGTGTTTGTAGCAGAGCTTATCAAAAAACAGCCAACAGACATAATCTGTGGGTTACGCTTTCTTTCGTTCCTGGGGTTGTTTTTTTTCCCTTTTTACTCTTGTTTTCTTTAAAATTTTTCCCTTTTTTTTTTAATTCTCCTTGTCCCCAGGGTTTCTAGAGGGATGTAATCCACTCTGGTTTTATTGCCGTTGCCTCTGGACGTGCTGCGGCTCCAGCCAGCAGTTTTTCCAGCCTCTCCATCCTCCCTGCGAACTGCTGCGGGCTCCACTGCTGCTCAGTCGCAGACCGCAGGGTTGCTGTAACCCTTTGCCTTCCGCGCTGCTCCCCACGACGTGGGGGCTGCGGGGTGGGGGGAAGTCTCTGGCCAAGGGCAGCGCGGGGGGGTCGGTGCCGAGCGGTTTGGGTGGAAACGCTGTGCAGAGCCGCGGCTCTGGCAGCCTGGCTGGGCACAGGGACCCTTCCCACACCTGAGGTCCCCTCCCCACACCTGAGGTCCCCTCTCCGTCCCCATCAGGGGCTTTCTCCTGAAATATGTTCTTGTGCTTC
Source organism: Heliornis fulica (assembly GCA_013399135.1). Lineage (NCBI taxonomy): Eukaryota > Metazoa > Chordata > Aves > Gruiformes > Heliornithidae > Heliornis > Heliornis fulica. The sequence continues at coordinate 38,001 of VXBZ01010787.1, forward strand.
GATGGCTTTTGCCAGCACATCTGAGGGGTTGAGGAGAGGAGGCCTTCCCCACCCTGCCCTGTGTGGCTTCCCCCCATGGAGTCCCCACATCTCTCCAGGAGGCCTCTGAGGATGCCCCAAATCCCCCAACTTTGTAAATGCCGCTGGAGACCCCTCCTTGCTGCTGGGGATAGGGATCCATGGGGGGTGAAGGGGTCTGGAGGTTGCACCCAGAAGCTTTGGTGGGGTGTGGGAAGTTCTCTGCAGCTCCTCAATGCCAACATCCCCAATGCCCAGCCTGGGAATCTGCAGTCTCTACGTCAGACATCACCATCCCCATTCCTCATCCCTTTCACCCTTAAAAGACACGTTTCCCCCTTGAGGACAGAAACTCCACGCTGCGATGCAGCCAGAGGTGCCTTGGGCACACAGTTGTGTCTGCAAAGTGCTCCTCTAGCCACACACATCCCCTCCCTCTCCACATCTCCTGGATGGGAGGACAAGCATGGGATGTCACTCCTCCCGCACACCATGAGCCGTCAGGACAGCGCTGTCCCATCGAAAACCAATTCTTTGCTCTCTTGTCCAAGAGAAAATTTGCAAATAATTTCCTAAAAAGGCAATCAGAAAACGGCCCTGTTGTTACCCATATTTGTACACAGGCTCATGAGCGACGGGATTCCTCGGGCTTGTCTACACGGGGACAGTTGAAATGGATGTGAAGCAGCTTGAAAGTGGATTAGCTAAACTGCATTACGCTCATGTAGACGCTGCCATTTAGAAATGAAACAGCCTTAATTTGGTTTAGTTGAATGTTGCTTCAGCAATTTAATAAAGACACTTTAAAGTCTTGAGTGAGGAGTTTACACAGGGATTTAATGCAGTTTAATTAAACCACTTTAAATTCACAATTTTAATTAATTAGGATGAACTTTCCCTAAGTGTTCCCTTGTCAGGGTGGTGGTGCAGCATTACCAACCACCTCGGCACCACGACCCGACCGCTCCGGACTCGGAAGAGCCATCGTGATGATGCATGACCGGTCCGGTCCCCGGAGCTGGGTACATAAAACAAGTCATTTGAAAGTCCTCCTGGTCTGGCCACGGCTGGGAAGTCCTTCCCTGTAGTAAATTACCTCTGGAGAACCCAAGTTCCTGCCATAATGAGCCACCATCCTCCCAAGTGCTTTAAGGTTCTCGCGTCGCCCACGAAACCGTAAAGCCTCAGCGTCTGTCTGTGTGAAAGGGGTTTGGGAGGATGTGGCCCGACACGGAGAGCGGCACAACAGCCTCCTTGAGCTGCGCCGCGCCGAGCTGACCACTGAAAGGGTTTCACTTTCTCCCCTGGCTTAGGTGGTGGTTTTGCAATATTGGCAAACCCACAAAAACACTTTCTGTGTAGGAGCCCTGTGAACCCGCCTGCACCCGGGGTGGGGCTGGAGCTCCCCCCGGCCGCGGTTAGTTAGTGCTGGGACAGGTTCCCTCTGTGCTCGTCGTGCACATGACCTCTCCTCGAGAAAGCTGCCTTGACATAAGTCCACACCATCAGCCTTCGGCTTCCAGAGCCTGCTGGCAAGGGTGGACTCTTCAGGGGGTCATCACAAAAGTTTCTTAACACTGAAGTGTTGCCTTGCTTGACCCTCAAGTCCCCTTCGGTCACCTTCCAGCCCTGTGGCTCCTCTTGGGTTTGCTTTCCATGGGACTCCTGTGCTGGCCTCAGCATCCACCCCATGTCCTCCTGCCCAAGCCCCACAGCACTCCCTGTCCCTGGGAAGTCCTCCAGAGGCATAAGGTCTACCCACAGATGTGGTTTTGGGGGTTATGATCTTCTGCATCCCCCTGTTACCGAGCAGAGGAGAGTTTCGCTGAGACTTCAGCCCCCCACTTATGGCATCTTGTAGGGAATAGTGGGGTGGGAGTGCTCAGAGCATCTTAGGGCTTACTCAGGCTTTAAAAAATACCCAAGTGGTGAAACAAGATCCCCGTGTGTCCCTAACCAACAAATTGTAGTTACACACAGGTCTGCAAACAGTTCCTCGGGTCTTGTGTGGAGGAGCAGGTTGTAGGTGGAAGTAAGGGACAAGCAGTTGCAATCTGCCTCTGTGAGGGTGACAAGCCAGTGTGGGAGGTGTCCAACATACCCCTTGCTCTGTGACGGCTCGTTGCAGTCGTTCCCAGCAGTTTTCCAAGGGCTTGGCACACACAGTCAGGCTCTGCCCTGAAGAGCTGGCACACTGTGTTGGCTGGAGGAGAGCTGTGGGTCCTGAGCCCTGTGAACACCAGGGGATTGCATCAATCTCTGAGGGTCCAGCGTGATGTTGTTTATTGGGGAAGGGGTCTGCCACCAACTGTGAGCTCAGAAGGGTTAATTTGAATGGGAAACCTCTCTTCTGCCATGCATGGGGTTAATCCATGGCTACAAGGAGGTGGGCAAGAGCACTCCTTGGCTTTTGCACTCAGAGGTCTCTAGGCTAAACAATGTAAGGGAAGTTTTCTGTGGTTAAATGCCTGGTGATAATGATTTTATCCTAAATTTAGGACTAGTCCAGTTTCTCAGAGGGGACAAGGGAGTTAAAACTGAATTGACAGCGAGTGCCTGGACAGCGACGCTCTAACAGCTGTAAAAAGATGGCCCTCGATAGGGATTCTGTTATTTCACTGTGGAAGTCATTGGAAGGGAAGATCTCATATCACCATAAAGTTACCCAGCAGATTAGCTATTCATATATTTCACTGGTAAAAAAAAAAAGATGACAGGGGATTATTGTGTGAGAACTTTGTGGAAAAATAAAAGAGATAAAAGCAGTTTAACTGTCAGTACATTAAGGCTGTGGTTAGCTCTGCGTAGTGTTACTGGATGGAAGGAGACCGGGTCTCCGAGGACTGTTGTGTTTCTTTTTCCATAGGCATGGACTGTGCTATGGATAGAGGGAGAAACAAGCTCAGGTGGTTGGAAGAGGCAAAGTTAAAAGGGTTTGGTTTGTCCAGAGCGATGGGGACACTGAGGGGAGGCAGCAGTGACGCCAGGCCCTGCTCTCCATGTCCATGCAGAGGATGGATGAGTCCTCATCCATCTGCACAGGGCTCTTGGCCACGTGGATGTGGAAGGGGATGGCAGCCGCAGCCCGCGCGTAGCCTTCCTCACACAGGCCTCCTGATGGGGGTGTTCACGTCTGGGGTTGGGTTTTTTTTCCTCGTTTGTCCATGGTTTTGGCTGCAGACGTTCAGAAGTCCTGGACAAACGGCTGCGGTAAACATACAAATTGGTTGCACAGGGAACGTGCAGGGAGCACGCATGGGGCCTGCCGCAGCAGCCCCTGCTCTGCCGCCATCTGCGCAGCACATGTGCGCCGGGGCTGAGGCACCGAGCTGCCTCCGGGGGTGGGAGATGGAGCCGGGCCGCCCAGCCGCTCTGCTGGAGCAGGTTGAAACGTGGCCAGTGGTTGTCACATGACAACCACAAACCTGGGTTTGTGGTGGGGAAGGCTCAAGGCTCCTCTGCTTGGCTGCTGGGAGCCTTAGGGGAGGTGGATCACTGTGGTGGGGAGGTCAGTGGCCTACAGAAGTCCCCAGGATGGAAGCCCCTCACTGTGTCTGGCTCAGGTAGAGCTAGTGGGTGATGAGATTTAGGAGAGCACTTGGTCCACGCTCTTCAGCAAGGCGCTCAAGCCAGCGACCTGCAGAAGATGCTGAGATGTTGGGCTGAATAGATGCCTTCATTCATGCTGTACCCAAACAGAAATCTGTGTTGTCATTGTCACCAGTGGTACAGGATTATTTTCCTAAGTTACATCTTCCTTTACATGAAATCAAACTGTTCAGCACCTAAGGCTTATGTTGTGCCTTGCTTAGAGTCCACCTTACCATGTTGCCATCCATGCTCCTCCTAAGTGTAACTACAAAGTCCTCGGGTGCTTTATGGGTCACACTACTTATCACTTGCAGGTCTGGGCACTTCAGTGTCTTGATTGTCCCTGCTTTGCACACCAAAGTGTTGTCATTAGTGTCCATGCACGTGAGGTTGTTGCTAACTGTTAACTGGTATGTCAAGGGCTACTTGTTTATTGCACATGCAACGGCCTTTCTGGAGTAGGAAACCCTCTCCGCTGCCGCCGCGCGATCGCGAACACCCTCAGCCGGAGCAATAGCCCTGAGCTGGAGGTGGAAGTTACAAACGATGGTTGTGTTTAGAAGAAGCAAAAATATAAATATGGATTTGAAGAGGTTTGAGTAAAGATGGTTTGTGTGTGAAGAAAGGACGACAGGGATGAGGAGAAAAGAGTTTGTCAGATAACCCCCCTCCCAATTTTTATTATATGGGAATATAAAGTTATTCAGAAACACAAGTGTGACTTCTGTTTCAGGTGCCTTGTCTGGACTCGCATGGCTTCGCCATCCTTTTGGACATCTGTGCCGCTTTTAATAGATCTTTTCAGGAAATCTTTCGTTTTACTTATAAATAAATATTGCTGGGGTGGTCCTCACAGCAGGACTCAGCAGTTCCTACACTGCAAACCACGAGCCGGAGTATCCACGTTCCCAGTATTATAATGTGTAGGTTGGAATGAAGAGATGGGCAGTGAAGGTCTTCACATTCGTGGAGGTCTGAAGAAAGCTTTAAGGGTTGACAGAGGTTTGTGTCCCAACAAATCTGTGGGTTCCTGCTGCAGACAACTCCAAATATAACACCACAGACAGTTCATCATCAAAACCTCTCGTACCTGGTGCTGGAGGCATCCCAAAGTCATCCCTGTGTAGACCCCTTCCTCTACACCTCTTTTCCGTTGGTTGCTTTTGCTCCCGTAGCTTCAGCTCCTGTAGAGCCCAACCCTTTGCTTCTGCCCCACTCAGCCCTTTCCACAGCCACCATCAGCATTATCAAACACCATCAAAAGTGACCTTCTTGTTTCCTCCTCTTCCCAAGGCCGCTCCTTTACCTTCCTCCAGTCCCTGGAGCCTCTGCCAACTGATGGCCCAAACCTGGGCTCCATCTTCAACGTCCTGTTCCACAAACATGCAAACAGTTTGTACCTCCCTGCCCCTCCCTTTGCCTTTCCTACCCCCTGATATATGCTTGCTCTTTTTTATTGGCCCTGGCTGCTGCCAAGCTGTAAATCCTTACCCTGGATTTCCTCCGTCTCCGTTGTCTCACACCGATGCTCCAGTCTGTCGCTGCCCTTCAACCTTGGCTGTGCCATCCCTCAAAACACCTCCGACTCCCAGCCCTTGCACGGGCTTGCTTGTTACCCTTTGCCCTGCCCGGCTCCCATCTCTCCTCCAGCCTTCCTTGGCCCTAAGTCAGAAGCACCTCAGTGTCTTCCTCACCCATCACCTTCCCTGACCTCCTCTGGTCCTTCCCATCCTAGGTGCTGCCATCTGACCCTCATCTCGTGTGAGTCTTTGAGCCACAGGTGTTGTTCCATGACACCTCAGCTCCTAAAGAAAAACCATATCTGTGCATTCTTCCCCTTGTTAACTTTTCACCTGCTCCCTCTTAGCACTTTGTTGTTGTCTTTGGCTTATCACAAGGGGATCTCTTCAGGGCACAGCGGTCCGGTCCATGTGTTCCTGTAATTCCTACAGCGCCTGGTGCAATGCAGCCTTCATGCTGTCGGGTACATGGGAACATTTCTAATGCAAACAACTAATAGCTAGGAAGGGAGTTAAAAAAATTAGAAAGGACTCCAAGCCCGTGTCACATATTCTCTTGCAAGGAATGGGGAAAAAAATTGTTTATTCTGGCCCCAAATTTTAATCACCCAAGGGCTGTTAAGATAAAAATAGTCAGTTCTGCCTTCTGTTTATGGTATACTTGGTTGAGTGCAAGCCAATTTTGAAGCTGAACATACTGTCTGCTATTTTTGCTTGATTTTAGATTCCACATTTTAAATAGTTTCTTTAACAAGAAGCATATTTTCACTGATACAAACTTAGCTTGAGGAGAAGCATCCTGAAGTTCCAGCCATATTGAAGATCAGTGAAATGTAGTAAACTCTGGTTTTAAGGGTTTTGTTTTCTCCAAGAGCTGAAATGAAGAGTGTGTTCTGGCAACAAGTGCTGGCACGTTGTTCATTAAAAGCTCTCTTCCGAGCCTTGGTTCCCACACACATGTGCCCTCATTCTTCAGCGGAGCTTCCAGGCAAGGGCATTGGCAGTGCTCTAGTCTGATCTTCAGCCATACAATTTGTCTTAATTGTCTACTAGCATCTAGGCAAGACTTAGCTCACGGGTGGCCACAGCAAGGGGCCACATGCAAACCGATGAGCTTCTTAATGTGGCCTGCCCGGCGATCGGATGATTTAATTATCTGTGCCCCGTCGTAGGCTGCCTGGCTGCTCCCCATCCCGCCTGCCCTCAGGCGCGGCGGGCTTAACCGCATGCAGCCATGGGGGCAGCTGCATTTGATCTTCCTCGCCAAGGCGAGGGTCCGGCCCTGACAACAGCCTCTCTGTTCGCCGCTTTCTTTCCCCTTCTTTCTTTTTCCGCTCCGTCTGGCACCGTGCCCCCAGCATCATTTGTGCGGAGGGGAGGATGGGAGAGTTGGATGGCGAAAAACTTACAACATGGAGTTGGGTGTTGACAATCCCAATGATTAATTGATCCTCCGAGGATCCAAGATGATTTGCTGAAGCATCAATAATAGAAATCCTGTCATTATACACTATTTACTCGGTCTTTCTGCGGGAAGACATCCTGTCTCACTGTGTGTCTGCATCGCGCGTCTCGCGCGGGGCCAGCCGGCTGTTCCCGGAGCACGACGGACCGGGCGGTTGCCCACAGACTTCTTCCATCACGCAGCGCTCTCAATGCGCTGCAGAAAAATCGAGTGTGTCCAGCACATTGATTGTCTTCAGACATTGGCTCAGCCAAGTCCTTCACTCTCTAAAATAACTCAATCCCTGTTAACTAGCGAGGGGCACCGGGGGTTGTGTGGGACGTGGAAGGCAGTGAGGACACAGGCTACCGCATGGGACACCTCAGTGCTGAAAGCTGTTTGGACAGCGTTGCCTGTAGCATCTCCTGCTGCGTGTCAAGTCAGGGCAGGAGACAGTGAGACAGGAGTAGCAGGGCCGGGATGACCTCGTGCCCAGGGCAGAGATCAGGGTTGTCTCCAGGGATGACCTTTTGCCATCCTGATCTCTTCTTATCTGCCCAGGTTGAAATGCTGCTACTCGTCTGTCTTACTCCTGCCTGTGACTTTGGCTCTGCTTCCTGTTTGCAAGGAAGGGAGAGTAGGTGATGCCCAGGTGGGCCAAGGCTGATGTGGCCCTTCTCCAGTGTCACTCAGGGTGCGCTCGCCTGCCCGCGCCAGCGGAATAGAGGAGAGCTCTTCCTGATGGTCCTTGTTGGGATGTTGAAGCACCTGCTTTGCTTTAGTGCAGGGAAGTGCCTGCTCCACAGCACGGGGAATATTTGTAGGCTCCTTCTTAAACGTGCTAAGGACAGTGCCAGACAGTGCTGGTATTGATAATCCCTTCCCTGTGAGCATCTCAAGGGCTTTGGAGAACCTGGGACAAGCTGCTTCTCCAAACATGTGATACCAGTATTGTGGGTGCTTTGGAAATGTTTGGAGAAGGAGAGGTGGCCAGGCTTTTGTCAGCCAGCACCCTGCACAGGGCTGAGCACCCATCCACATCTCTGTGCCAAGGCAGGATTATACCCAGGGATTTTGTGGTGGTTTTCATATGTACTAAGTGCAGGGGAGTCAGCTATTTTCAGGTGATGTAACTCTAGTGCAGGTCCAAGAAAGACTGTCCCTCGTGTCATTAATACATCTCAGATGTGCTGGTAGAACCTGAAGTCTTGAACATCACTACTGCTTTCACAGAGCCCTCAGGAAGCGTCCCTACCCCTCCCTGTGTCCTGCTTCTGTGCCTGATGACGCCTGGGGTCAAAGTGTTTCGTGCAGTCAGGAAAAGGGCATCGGAAGGGCTCGGGTCTGAGAGGCACCAAGAGTATTTTACTCTTTTGCTGGCACAGATCGAACCCAACTCCTGGATCCTGCTTGCTGGGGTGGTGTAAGCTGTCACCAAACCAGGAGATGCTCTGCCAGTGCCCCTGCGCCTGTTACACCTGGAAATCTTCTTTGCTAGCCCAGCCCATGCCTGTGGTCAAAGTGGCTTCGTGTGCTCAGGGTGTTTGGGCCGCTGTCTGCTCGGGTCCCCGCAGCCACCTCCAGAATCCCCCGTCACATGGCGTGCGAGGCACGGGCAGACCTGCGGTGGCCAGACAGGGTGGCAGGAGGGGACAGCTGATTTTAATTATTTTATATATAAATAACTTTCAGATAGTTTGCAAGTTTGGCAATAGCTGCCAGCGTAGCAATGTGACCTTGTTCCTCTTGCCCCATTCCTCTGAGTGTTTGTCTCCCTCACTTGTTTTTCCGTATCTTAAATTAGATTGCAAGTGGTCGGGGAAGGGACCGGGGCCGCCTCCGCCCCAGTGCAGCCCAACCGCGGCGACGGGAGCTCTCGAGGCCGGGAGAGCCCCGGGTGTTGTGTTTTGCCCTGTGGATGATGTGGTTGGTCCCCATCCTCCGGCTCATCCGTGGTATTTTGCTCAGCCACCTCATGTGAGGCCTTCACTGGCGGGCAGGGCCCAAAGCAGGGACCGCCGACATCCCCCCAACCCGCCTTTGAGCCTTCGCGGGGACGGGAGGGACAGCGAAGAGACAGGGAGGGGGGGGACACGCACGCGGGTGTCCTGGATTTTAGCACTTTGGGGAGTTTATTAGTGTTGACAGTGTGTGAACTCGACATCCTCTGCAATAATGCGGTTTTCAGACCTGCATTATTCATGCGCGCGCAGTGAATGCGGGCGCAGTGGGTAAGTTGGGGAGGAAAATTAATTAAATAAACGCCAGGATCCTTGAGGAGCACGTGAGAGCTCGTATCGCGGGGTAACGGCTCCGGCTGCCGCTGCAACTGACGAGGGGGGCAAGAAGAGGAGGGTTATAGCTGTATCTATATGTTATATGGATATATATGCTGAGGGGTATATCCCCTCACCCCCTCTTAGCTGCGCTCCCCAGGAAAACTAGAAAGATGAGTTACAGAAAGCTGAGTCCAGCCACACAGCTCTGTAATATTTCATCTATTTTTGGTGAATAATAGTACTTTTGTTCTCCTGCTCTTTATTTATGACAGAAATAAATATGATCTGGATGGGTCTGAATGAATTCATCACGGGAAACACCCTTTGACTGTTAGGTTAGCGTTTGAAATTAAACCGTGGAGCAGATGGCTGAGGATGCACTGGCTGGATGAGCCAGGCAACTGCACTGGTGGATTGAAATGTAATTACACCCATGAATACTGTTTGCAGGAGTAACTGAGAGTTAGAAAAGTTGTGCTTCTTCTGAAGCACACAGCGAAGCCGAGGTACGATGAGACAAATAATGCCTGGAGGGCTGAGTACAACGAGGAAATGAGTTGGGTTGGTTTGTTGTTTTTTCTTTTTAAGTGGAACTTGTTGGTGTATCTCCAGAGGAGGAGTTGCCTTTAGTTCTGTAGCTGGAGGCTGCGCCTTCCCAGGGTGGGAGTGATGGCAGGGGATGATTCTCCTGTGGAATCACCTGAGCTGGAGAGAAAAAAGGGAAAAGGCTTTGTAGTTAAAAAGCATCCAAAGGAATAAAAATCTGCTTGTCAGGTCCAATTAGCACTTTATTGGGATTTCTGTAACTGTTTTCAAAAGTCCTGGCTGAAGGAGGGTGTCTGTCCCTGGGGTGGAGATCACCGAGCTTGTGGTCCAGGCGCTTGGCTCCCTTGGTACTTGGTGCTTACATCCTGGGCTCCATCAGCAGAGGGGTGGCAGCAGGGATAGGAAGGGGATTGTCCCTCTCTGCTCTTCCTCATCTGCAGTCCTGTGTCCAGAGCTGGGGCCCCCAAGTCAAGAGAGATGTGGAGTTGCTGGAGAGGGCTCAGAGGAGGCCATGGAGATGCTCAGGGGCTGGAGCAGCTCCCCTGTGAGGACAGGCTGAGGGAGATGGGCTGGGGCAGCCTGGAGAAGAGAAGGCTGAGGGGGGACCTCACTGCAGCCCCCCAGGACTT